>VDFB02021301.1:0-44972 GCA_007258455.2 Sequoia sempervirens | reverse complement strand
TGATGATGATAACATTGTTGAGGATGCACAACAATGCAAGGATGGATGATTGATCGAGATTGATGAGTGATAACATTGTTGAGGATACACAACAATGCAAGGACTGGATTGATCAGAATTGATAATGATAACATTGTCGAGGATACATGACAATGCAACGATAGTGTTAAGCAACACAAGGATATCCCGAGATGATGATTTTTTGACTGGATTTTGATTGATCATGTTTGATGAAGCTTGAGTTGGAACAAAAGTTGTTCGAATGATTTGATATGACGTTTGACGTGCAAATTAGATGCGACTGATAATGATTGTTTGGATTGATGTTCGATGAAAGATGAAGCTTGATAAGGACTATTTTCGTCAAAATATGCCATGGGCTAGTGATTTGGATCTCGGATCACAATTGCTTTAACCAATTTTATTTCATGTTTTCCAATGTTCGGATCGCCACATAAGGTGAAGGACATAGATTAAGTTTTATTCCTGAAGCAAGATGCCATATCTGCCCCCAATGTCTAGCAATGTATGGAGTGTCATGGGTGGATGCTCAGATAAGTGTATGGATGGAGGTATATGGCAAGCATGCAAAGGATGCCAAGGATTATCTTGCGATAAGATAAGGTGTTTGGATAACGAATGCTCATTTGGATAATGCTTCATAGCTCAGATAATGCTGCATAGGATAGGATTTAATGAAAACAGCCCATGTCAAGATGTTCACCATAAGCAAGCGTAAAGCGTGCCCCAAAATTTCATCAAGATCAAGATAACTTGGACTATGGATCATGAAGATGGATGAAAATGGATTAGATAAATGGTTCATGGATGAAATGGAATTATTATGGATAAGATGGATGGAATGCTCGATTTATTATGGATGGGATGAGATGCTTTCATCTGAACTGGCGCACGTAGATGCTCGATTCCACACATGACGCCTGTTTGCCAGGTTTTCATCATTGTCTTGCCCAAAGTGCCACCGTAGTGGTTTTCACTAGAGGACGCATTTTATCTTTACTATTTCAACTCTTTTTATTTTTTTTTTGGATTTTTTTGCTTTTTGATTTTTTGTACTTTTCTTCTCGAAGATTCATGTCAACCACTGTGGTGTTGATGAGATGCCCCGCCATAATGTGCCATCGAGCATCCGCTTTGAAGAAGTCAGCTTTGCTAAGATACTGCACTCTTGAATGCACCTTTGGTATTCTTTGATCCGCCTGCCGATACCGATAACTCGGCCCTTGGTGCTATTATCACATAAAGTGCCTTCAACTTTTATAATGAAGGGTTGTTGCCAATACACGGTCAATGTAAGAACTAGATATCATGCGTGGAGGCGTGGATGGAGTGCATTTAGGGATAGGTGATGGATTGGTTGACAATTTGGAACCTTTGACTCTCCAAACTTGGGAAGATGAGTAATGATGGATGGATACGGAAGTGTGCGTGGAATTAGGACCAACTGCTTGATATACTTTGTACGTCGCTTGAAAAGCCTGCTTTTGATTTTGCGGACATTTTTGATGGATACCTTTCCCTCTTTTAGTTTGCCCCACAGTTTCTTTGACTGATGGAGTTTGATAGGGATGATCTTTCTTTGTATTTTTTGGTATCCATGCGTATTTGATTTGTCCATTATGATTCTCGGCTTTTCTTGATTTGATAACATTCTTTGTGCTTTGATTCAGATCTTTCTTTTGACGTTGGTCCCAATTCATGGATGGGGTGATGGGTGGATGAAGATTCGTGACATGACTGGTTGTAGTATTGACATCGGTTTCATCATAAGGATTCTTCATGCCTCTTATGTTGATGTTTGCTTGAGACGAAGTTTCCCCCAGTATGGTAGAAGTAGTACCTTCATGCTTTGATTCTGCTTGTTCTGAGATCTCTTGTATAGAATGCACTCTCTGATAAATGACCACCATAGGTGATGTTATTTCCATTTGCTGCTCCGCTAACTCTGGATGTTCTATCTGACTTGTTTCGTTGAGCGGATAATGATGGATATCTTTATTCATGATGTCCTCAGTTTGAATTTGGGACATATTCGATCCTGATGTTGATAACTCCATTTGACTGTAGGAGTTGAGAATCTGCTCTTTTTGTGTAGCAAGATTTTGTTCTAGATGAAGATCATCTATGTGTCCATCTATAGAAAGCATCTCCTGGGTAGATGGAGGAGTATGAATATGATCATCTTGCATGGATAAGAGAGTGTTCATTAGATTATTGTAGTATCTTGGAGATACAAATTCTTGATCTTGATTAATTTCGAAGTTGCTTTTAACATGCTTTGGATCAAGTTCTTGACATGGGTCAGTTTCAAAGGATGGACTGCTTACAAATGGCTCTTGGATATCTTCATTATGCATGGGAAGTGGCTTAATATCTTCATGATTTTTGAGTGGACTTGGATCAGGTGTTGAGTTGAAGATTCCTTCAATATCGGCAATCATGAGGTCGAAGGATGTCAATATGTCTTGGAAAGGACCATTGCTAGACCTTGGTGAAAGATTCTGATCATGCTTTGGCATAAATTCTTGAGATATGTCCTCTACCTCATTAGGTGATGTAGATACATTTTCAACATGATCACTGGTCGATGCCTCGTTGGATGAAGCGAAAATAGCTTTATTGATGGATAGATTTTGAACATTGTTTTCAACAATTGCAATAGAGAGATTTCTAATGTCTTCAACCATAGGGTCAAATGATGCTGACATTTCTTGAATTGGATCATTGTTGGGTATTGTCGATGTATTTTGATCATGATTGAGAGGTGACTCTTGACATATATTCATTTGATCATTGGATGGAGTAGACACAACTTCAAGGTATTCAATGATGGAGTGATCTTGATCTTTGTTCTCAACAGTTGTTATTTTTTGTGTTTGTGCTCATGTTGGTTGGGTAGCTTGAGAGGTTTGGGCAATTTGAGAGGATTGTTGCACTTGTTGAGCTTCTGTTGCTTGTTGCATGGCTAGATATTGTTGGTATCCTTTTTGAAAAGCAGCTTGTAATGTCACATTGTATTGGATTGATGTGGTGGAAATTGGTGGTGGTGGGGGTGGTGGTGGATTCGAAATCATGTTGGATGTAGTGACAAGTGTTTGAGATACACTTGGATTGATTGTGGGGGTTTGAGATGTGATGGGCGTGATAGTGGTGTTTGGAATGATTGAAGGGATAGTGATGGTTGGAATAACTGAGGTGATAGGTCCTTGGGAGACCGTATTTTGATTGGTTGGGATCATCATTGTTGCTTGATTGGATACCATCTGTTGGTGCGATGTCGATGGTATATTCAAAGGTTTTGACGTGATGGTTTGATTGACGTTAGTTGGATTGAATTGGGTGGCGTGATTGGTGTTAGGTAAAGGGGGAATCCCTAAACCAAGGAATGATGTAGGTAATGGTGGTGGGGATTTCCCTTGGCGCAATGCCTCAACTATTTCCGCAATTTGATCTTGCCAAATTTGTTCTTTATTTTGATCTTGACTCACTTGAGATAGTTGATTTGGCTTGTGTTCAAGTAGTTTTGGCATGCATGTTTGCAGTTTTTGAATGGGATTATGGGAAAATTGACTTTGGATAATGTTCTGATTTGGGATGATGTTTAGATTTGGCATGATAGGATGAACATTGTTGGTATTGGGAATCATTTTTCCAAAGTTTTTCGAGTTAGGATTCATGTTTTGAAAAGTTGCACTTGGTACATCCACATTTGGTTTGTAGGGATTTGGTGGGATGATGTTGCTTGTTTGAAGATTCATGTATTGATTGTTTGATTGGTGGATTTGTTGGTTTGGACTTAGATCTATCATTGGGAAATGTGTTCCAAACTTTGACTTGGGCATACTCATACTTGTTGTACCACTGACATTTGTCGAAGGCAATGATCCCATGCATGGACTTTGATAATTGATAGGCATTGCAAGGCTTTGAAGATTCAACTGATTTGGATTGCCCAAGATGTATGGATCAAGTTTATATTCCATGTTCTTCTTGTGTTTTGACCTTGTTATGAAAGTGACTTCTAAGGTTCTTAGGACCAATGGCAAGATGGAGGATGAAAGGTGGATGATATGAGTGATGAACGTTTAGGGACTTTGGATCAATGCTAGACTTAGGGATTTTGATTTTGATTGTTTGATGTGGATGATGAACTTGTAAACCCTAAGATGTTGGATGTGATCTTAGGATGAACTTGTTCAAAGGATGGTTGATAATTTAACTAAGTGTGCATGGAAGGATTCATCCAAACACACCTAACTAAACAAATGATTTTGATTTGGTTTGGAAATGTACCCAAGTCTAGGTAATGATGTTTTCAAAGCTCTTAAAGTTGTTTGGATGGATGGGTTGATAAATGTTTGAGATGGATGTTTGATTTGATCCTAAGAGACTTAGAGAGACTTTGTTTACTAGGCCAAGGTATTGAAGAACACACTTTTCTCTAAGAGCAATCAAAAGACCAATATGACCAAGAGATATCAAGCACACGTGTGGGGTCCAATTTGTTATCTTTGCTAATGAGTTTATTTTACCAAAACACTTTGATAAAAGTTTCAAATTAAGATAAATTAAATGTCTTAATTTCTTTAAACCCCACAAGATATTTTATGGAATTCAATGAACTATGCGTATGGTTTTCTATTATTTACTCCAGAAGACAAATTGAGGTATAATCCATCGCTTAGGAACTTTCATTTAATGTGAATCCTACAGGAAAGCAAAGAGGCATATGGATTGAGTCAATGATATTTGTCTTAAAGAGGGTTTGAAATTTTGAGAATCATGTTAAATGTTTGTTTGCAAAATGTTTTCGAATACACAATTGCTTTCAAACAAAGAATACCATAAGCCCTATGGATGTGATAAACAATGCTGTTTGTTGAGTCCCCACTTGGACACGTCCAGCTACGCCTACTTTTAGCGGATGGTTAGATGCTTGACCCCACTGGCTCCCCTCCACGGCACTCACTTATACCGGGCAGCCAAGCATCAACACCCATGAAACTCCCATGGCATGCTTTCCATCTCTACTAAAAAGCCGTGAAATTGTGGGGCGGCTTCAAAATGACCGGTTTGCACCAACAAACAGATAAGGATTTTGGCAAATTCTAACACATAGGTTCCGTTCTAGTAAGGACTTCCCCGCTTCAGGAGATTGACTCCATACGCAAGAGTCCCTTCGATCCATCCTGCCGAGCAACCGCTGATTATGGCGCTTAACCAAAACCCTCATTTATATCCCTGGGCTGAAATACTTCTTGGCTTTAGAGTGTTACCGGGTTGAGTCGCCGCTAAGTGAGTAATTTTTCCCCAAGGCAGCCCTCTAAGATAAAACAAAAGCTTTCAGCAAAGACAATAACTGCACTCCGGACTCATCTTTGATGGTACAAAAGAAAAGAGAATGTAAAATGCCCCCACTCACACTCGCGACAAGATGTCTAATCTTTTAAACCCAAATTGAAGTGTTTTAAAGCAATAAAATGTATTTTGAGTGTTTCTCTTGCACCCTAGATCGCACGAAGCGCAAGGGGAGAGGATACGTACTCAAAAGACAATCACACAAATCAAACACTTGTTCGCTTTATACCCTTCAAAGCAATTGTGAATTCGTTTTAAGCACCAAATGAAATATGAGGATTGCTTGTTCAATTTTTAACCCAAAACGAAATCTAGTAAGTGTGTCCTAAGGTTCGTTTTAAGTCCTTTGCAATGAAAAACAATTTGTTCGTTTTAGCCCCAATTGAAAACTAATGTTCTAAAACGAAAAGGAAAACAATTTCGTGAAGTGTTGATCAAACACTTAAAGTGTTAAAAAACACATTGTGTTTTCAAAAGAAAAAAAATCTTTCCCTCCTTTCGTTTTCGCTTTGATATCTTCTCTTCAGTAATCTTCGCTTGCTTTTTGTACCTTGGTTGCTCGCTTGATTTTTGTACCTTGGTTGTCTTTGGTTTGATTTTTTTGTACCTTCACAGACATGGGAATTCGAGGCGCACTGATTGAAATAAAAGAAAGGAATACTTCTGCGCACAGTTTACCTACTATCTTTCACTTCTCCAATCTGGAATGCCGCTACTAGACCCTGCCTGTCAGATAACACAATCTCCTCAAGCGAACATATGTATTTCAGAAAAAAGAAAAAAAAAACACAGGAGAATACTGCCATTAACCATTCATTCCTAAGAATATCTGCAATCAATAATCCTGAAGCATAGACATTTGACAGATTGCTTCAGAGAAAGAGGCAAGGTACGCGCACTGTTTGACAGAATAGCCTGCAGAGAAAAACATTGTCTTATGGCCTATGATGATTGCTTAATAGGCACCGAATGGACTCCTTGAAAAGGCTTTAGATGCATTATCAGTAGCTTGTATCAATTTGATAGTAAATGCACCCTAATAACCATTAAAACAGAAGTGTAAACCCCTGTCATAAATGTTTAAAAAAAAACTTTAAAATACCATTGGCGTGTGTAAGCCGTATTTCCTAGTCTTTCACAGGTTGCATTCATTATTGTGGTGTTTGGGATGCACGTTCTTGGAATTATGGCGGGCAGTGTAGCGGCTCTAAATGTGTCAGCTAGTATGAAGTCGGCAGCGGGTCCTACATTCAAGCAGAAGGATGTGGTGTGGAGAATGACATTAATACTCAGAGCCATTCATTGTCTGCAGTTGTCTTCTACGACCAGTAGTTATAATTCTCCCTATAATTCTGTAAACTGGAAGCTTTACTGGAGAACATCGATTTTGGAGCAATGAATGGAGATTATAAATGGAGATATTTGCGAGGTGGAGAAAGAGAAATAGGTACGCACTGCAGCGTAAGACTGAGTTGAGCCAAATCGATATGTTCAATGCCAGGCTTTAGGAAAAGATACTCAATTAAAATGCTCTTGGCAGGTGTAAAACCAAATTCCTCAAGATAGTGCTACCAAACATCATTAATGCATATGAACGGAGCGAACAAGATAGTGCAGTAGCAGATATACAAAAGATATTTTATGATATGTCTGTATTATTGTTGTTTGTTGCTTACCTGCCACCGACTAACTACGGATGGATACAAAATTCAAAT
Source organism: Sequoia sempervirens (assembly GCA_007258455.2). NCBI lineage: Eukaryota > Viridiplantae > Streptophyta > Pinopsida > Cupressales > Cupressaceae > Sequoia > Sequoia sempervirens. The sequence continues at coordinate 37,878 of VDFB02021301.1, read as the reverse complement.
GCAAATAAGGAACTTCCCTGTCAAAGCAGTGTTTCCTTCAAGATTTTCATGTTGGACAGCAAAAATCATGTCCTCCCAGGTGAATGTAGACCTGAGCAGAAACAAATATTTTACCACCCCTATCTACCGTATCAATTGATAATTAAACATACACAACAAAAAAAAACTTTATATTTGTTAGAAATCAAAGTAAGATTAATAAAATGAAATGGACGTAGCCCTCCCTCTAGCGCCAATATGTGAGAGGTAAAATCTTTCATTTATCATAGATTGACAAATATGGCATAAATTTATCAATGTTGAACAAATGAGATAATCCCTCTCCCTATGAAATTATTGAGCAAGCATAAAGCAAATAACGACATCAAACTAACATAAAATCATAAGCAACATAAGCATGACATCCATTCCTAAACTACTCAAACACTATCTCATAGGGGGATTGGTGCTACTTTGATGTGGAAAGTAGCCCTTTCCCAACCCCTTTTTGATAAGCCGAATGATAAAATGCTATGGATATGGTGGAGTGATGAGCAAGATGAGCTCTCAAATTAAGAGAGTAACCTTGCATAAAAGTTGTGGAGGATTTGCTTGAGGATGATGCTTGCATTTAAAGATTTTCAAAATGCTAATTGTTGAAAAGGGACCAATGTGGGATCAAAATCAAGCCAATGAATTGAGGACACTTGTCATCATGTGATTAGTTAATGTGTGTGCAAGATTTGGGAAGAGTGCCCAAGAGGGGGAAAATTTGAATTCAAATTTTGCCATAAATGCTGAGAGGGGGACAAGGAAAAACAGCAATAAATGCCCTGTTTGACTTGTCATGTTGAGAGAAAATGATGTTTTAATAAATCAATAAAATTGATTTATTGTGCAAGTGGCTAGGTCTAGATAATGCAAGTGGGATGGGATTAGCCTTAGATTAGGATTAGATTAATTTAATGATGACTATGCTGATTTAATGCTGATTAACTGATTTGACTTTTTGGACTTTGGAAAATGATTTAAGATTTGATTTAAATGGCTTTTATTTCCAAATAACCTTATGCAAATGAGATTATTCTTAAAACGGATGTGAAGGTGATGAATGGATCTTAATGCAAAATGTCTATTTAATTGAGCAAATGATCCGGACGAATGCATAAAACTTGCATGCCCAAGCAACACATGATCGCGGAAGTAAATTTTGAAGGATAAATCCAATTTTCTCTTGAATATATAGATGGAGCAAGAACATTAAATATGAAATATTAGTGCATGCTTGAAAAATCAAAGAAGACAATTATCAAATTGAAGGCACAAGCTAGAGTATCAAAATAAGAAATTGACAAATTGAAAGCTCAAATGGAATGAGGAAAAGGATGTGATCTCTAATTTGAAAGTTAAAGTTGAAGAAGGCAAGAATATTGAGGATTTCTTGAATACCAAGCTTAATGATAAAGCAGTTGAATGTTCAAAGCTTGAGGAAGAAATTGTCACCCTGAGAAAAGAACTAGAAAAAGAAAAAGAAAAAATTGACAAGGATTTGAAATTGAAAGGAAGTTATAAAATTCTTAACGAGTTGATTAACTCTAAAAATCCATCAAAATAAAAATCTACTCTTGGTTTTGAAAAAGAGAAAAGTATTGTAACAAGTACATCTATAAACTTGTATGAGAATTTTAGAGTAGAGGGAAATTTTGAAACAAAGGAGGAGAAATCCTACACCAAAGAACCTAAGAAGGCATCCTCTAAAAATACAAAGAAAAATCAAGACAACAAGAAAGGTAGATTCATTCCTATCTGGAGAGAAAGAAGTTTCAAAGGTCCTCCACCTCCTAGACAACATGCCCCTACCAGGTTCAATCAATATTTTCAATGTTATTCTTATTCTTGCAATAATTTTAGGACAAGGCTATTGAATGTAGAAGTAAGATGAGTCAAAACTCATTTAGGCCTCCAAGGTACAATGCTATGAATTCTTAATCATTTCATGGTTAGTGTTATTCTTGCAACAAGTTTGGTCATAAGTCTAATGAATGCAAAAATAAAGTAATCTTTGTGAATAAGAATAATGTTACGAGTTCTCAATCTTTCTATGGTTACTACTACACATATTAAAAAATTGGTAATATGGTTGGTGATTGTAGATCTAATGTGAGAAGAAGTGATTATGCTCCACAATTTAGTATCACTTACTACAATCACAATAAACCAATATGTTGGCAATTTGGTTGTTGTTGATCTTAAGAGGGTGATTAGAGAAGCAGTGGATTAGGATTTGGAAGTTTTGGTGATGACTGCTAGAGGAAGGAGCATGTTTTGTAATTTTTTCAAAATTGCTCAAAAAGTTGCAATGTTGTCATGACACTACAAAAGTGGCTTCCAATTTTCTGAGGTCAAAACAATATGTAGATTTGATATGGGTTTTTCAAGAGCTTCACAAAGGTGTAATTTGCAAGTCTTGATGACAAGTGGTTCCCTCATAAAGGAATTATTTCTTCTCTAATATAGAATTAGGGTTTTACAACTAAACCCTAAAGCTTGTAGTCATGGTGCTAAACATAATTTATATTTTGTCATTGTAGGTTGATTAAGTTACAACTTAAACCATTGAAGTCATTAGTGCAACCGTCCCCCATCCCTAGCATTAATGGCTTGGAAAATGTTCAACAACTATAATATTTCCTAAGTCATGCATAAAACATATTCCCTCAACTTGATCAACAACTATGATCAAGCCTTGTAGATCGATGGCCTCCTTGCCATCCCACTGAGATATGGTGGGTCCCTCATCTAAGCCCAATGATATAGTGGGATTGTGACATGTGTTAGGTGGGAACAGGTAAAATATGAAGTGATGGGAGTGGATGATGATGTGTGAAGATAGGTGGCAAAGAATGATTGATTGATATGTCAATTCACATCAATGTTGTAAATTACACGATGCTAACAAAGATGATAGATGGTTTTAGCTCGCCAACCCACTAAGATTTGGTAGCCCCATGTCTTTATCTTATAGGATAGTGATCTTGTGATTCATGTCATGGTGGACCTCACACTATGAAAGTTGCATGTGATGGAGATCGACAACGATTATCAAATAGATCTTTTATCTGATGGTTGTGTTTTAAAGTTGGGTGGTGAATTAGATCAATGGTGGTTATTTAAAGAGAATCAATCTAATGATAATGTTTTAAAGATGCCAAGATGAAAGGAGATCTAGGGGATCATGGTGCAAAGATTAAAGATCAACGACCTAAATTTAAAAGAAAATATTTCTCAACGGCTATGACTATGTGAATGCAGGCTGTGTCTAGTAGCTAACATAGTGAACAAAATTAATTGGTTCACCTAATCTAGTGATCAATTAATTGGAGATTTGATATGTAGGGTGGCAACACAGATTTCCAAGGAGATTGAGATCAATATTAGACCAAAAAAATTAGGCGCAATAATTCGTACATTAGGCCAGGCCTTTTGAGGATACGCTCTTAAAACCAATCTAAATTCTGATGGCTTAATTGGATTTCATTTACCGTTAGCTTTGAAGAAGACAATGGGAAAACACTCAATAGGAAGCTTTCAAATGGAGCCGACTTTACGGTGTATGGCCCGTTCGATTTTAGGTCAACGCCGCCAGTTACGAACCGACTCTTGAATAGCGCCAGCCAAACAAAAGCGGTGTAGCATGCAGAGAGATATGGCGGCGGCGGTTATATGGCGAGACAGGAGGTATATGGCGGTATATATGGCGGCGAGAGAGAGAGAGAGATATGAGATATATATATATATGAAGAGCCAAAGAATGCAATACGTGAAATAGCCATAAAACCCGCACCCAAAGGTTTCTATTAGGGGCCATTATCCTCAAGGTGAAAAATTTAAGGTGCGGAATAGGAGAAAAGCGCAGACCTGGCGGAAGTTGTATTGCAAACTCAAGCCTGAACATAGAATCAGGTTCAAAAGAAAATTTTATTATCCTAAAGCAAAATTTGATTTGATGGGTTCCATCAGATTTCAAAAGTAATTTAATTTGGAGTGGTGCTTCCTTGGAGTGGCGCCCTAAAACCATGGACGAAGCTATTCTACTGTGGTTGGTGCCCTTAAAACATTGCAAATCTAAACTCTTTACCGCGGTTCCATTATAATGCGAGGATCCGCTAGAATTTCTCATTTGTAGTTTTTCCCATCCGCCTTCTGCACGTGAATTTGTCTTTGCAAAGGCTCATGTTTCTCATACTAAGTTTGAACCCTCACATGTAAAAGAGCTTAAGGAATTAATTTGCATAAAAGTTCTAAGAGCTAAATTTTGAAGTGATCTACTAGTTCACTCCCCTCTTAGTAGATTTTTCTGTTCCAACAATTGGTATTAGAGCCCTAGGTTCCCTAGGAGAAGCTTAATCAGCTTGGGTAGATCTTGGGCTAGTGAACACAATGTCCAATCAAGAAAGTTCTACAAATAAGGCACCTTGATTTGATGGATCAGATTATGCTTTCTAGAGTGTTATGATGTAAACATATTTGGGATCTTTAGGGTTTGATGTGTGGATTCCATTTGTGAATGGATATACACCACTGACCATAGCTCCTATTGATATTGTAGGTAAGAAGGATTATGAAAATAATGAAAAATCAAATCATGCCATTCTCTATGGTTTGTATACATTAGTGTTTGTAAAATTATGCATTGTAAAACTACACATGATGTATGGGAGAATTTGAAAAGAATCTATGAAGGAGATGATAAGGTAAAATTATCAAAGTTGTAGATTCTTAGGGCCAAGTTTGAAAGTCTATAGATGAATGAAGAGGAAAAGATTATAGACCATCTGCTCAGGGTTGATGAAACAATGAACTCTATCAGAGGATTTTGAGAATAAGTCAAGGAATCAGTCATTGTTTAAAAAGTATTAAGGTCTATGTCATCTAGGTATGACTCTAAGATATCAGCAATAGAAGAAGCGAGAGAATTGGATAAAATCATTGTTGATGAACTACATGGCATATTCACTGCATACAAAATGAGAATGGATAATGGAGAGCCATCCAAAAGAGAAGATGCATTCAAGGCTGCAAATAAAGATAAGTTTGAAGCACCCAAGAGAGACAAGTTGTCTCTACATCAAAACATGAAGAGACTAATGGGGAAGAAGAAGAAATTATCAAAATACCAAGGATAGGATCCAACAAGTATAAATTTATGTTACCCTTCAAGCGCTTTGATTGTGGTAAAATAGGAAAATTCACTTCTAAATGCCCCTATAGTAAGAAGGATAACTCTGAACAAGAAGGAGATTGTAAGATGAAGAAATCCTACTATCCTTAAAAGAAGAGCTTTGGTAAGAAGAAAAATATCTTGTACATTCAAGAGGAGAGTGAATCATCTAATGCTAGTGATAGTTTAGATGATGAACAAGATTGTGCATTTGTAATGAAGGAAGAAGAGGAAGAATTCCTCTTTATGGCCAAAGACTCTGCAAAAAAAAAGCATGGTATGGGTAAAAATCTTGGTGAAGAGGAAGTTGAAATAGATCTTGAGGGAGAATTCATCTCTACCTTAGAAGAAATTGACAAATTAAGAGATGAGGTTGAAGACCTAAAAAAGGAGAATAAGAAGTTAATTGCAAACCTTGAGGAATCCAATCTGATGGTAGTGATTTTGAAAATTCAAGTGGAGGAAGCCAAAAGAATGGAAGAAGTGGTAAAATCCAAATTATAATATGAAGTGGACAAACGTATGAAGCTTGAGGAAAAAGTAATTTCTTTAAGAAAAGAATTAGAGAAAGCCAAAGAGCAGGTTGAGAAAGGCCTAAAGCTGAAGGGAGGCTCAAATATCCTTGATGGATTATTGAGCATACAAAAGCTAGATAACAAGGAGAAATCCAGTTTAGATCTTGAAAAAGGAAAGAGTTCCTTCACCAATGCTTCTATAAAGCTTTATGAAAGATTTAGAGTAGAAGAAAATTTTGCTTTAGATGGTAAGAATTCATGCAAGGAGGATTTCTTCAGAGAGGAGAAGAAGTTTGCTGAGGTGAAGAAATTTGATGAAGAAAAGAAGCCAATTGTAGAAAAGAAGAATAATCAATCAACTCCTGACCAATAGAAGAAGCAAAACACAAGAATAACTGATGTTGATGGATTTATGAGGGTGAGATATCTAAGGAATCCAAGAAAAAGAAGAACCCCTTATTCAGTTTAAGGAAATGCTATGACCAGGTACTCTTCATACTTCTATGGATATTTCTATAATTGTAATCAATTTGGTCATAGGGCTAGAGAATATAGAGTAGTTCCTAAAAGGATTACATAATTTGTAAGAAAATGACATTTTTCTCCTTTAATGGAGATGAGTGTAATGTGTTAAAATTTCAATAATTTTAGTCATATAGCTAGATATTGTAGAAGAAAATTCATTAGACCAAATGTTTAGTTTGAGAAAAAGAAAAAATATACCTACCAAGATGAAAAAGGAATCTAAGGTTCTTGAGAAAGAGGAAGAGAAGGTGGAAAAGAATCCTAAGAAAGTGTAGAAAGAAAAAGAGAAAAATCCCACATAATCAATGATTGCACAAACTGCACTCCATGCAAAGAAATAAAATTTGTGGGTAATTGATAGTGCCTACTCTAAGCCCATGATAGGAGACAAAAGAAAATTCATCCAACTAAGAAATGTAAAGAAGGATCAGTTAGCTTGGGTGATAATACTACTGTGAAGATCTATGGAAAAGGAATCTTGAGCATTGACGGAAAGAATCCTACAAAAGATGTCCTATATGTTGAAGGTTTGAAAAATAACCTTCTAAGTGTTATCCAAATGTGTGACAATGGATATAAGATTATATTCAATTCAGAAGGCTACAAGATAAGAAAGAATAGAAAGAAAATTTCACAAAGAGTAAAGAATGATAGTAATCTTTACAATCTTTGGAAGTAAAAGGTCAAAATTTTCTAATAAGCCAAGTGGATGAGAGTTGGTTGTGTCATAAGAGATTTGGGAATGCAAATTTTGATAATATGGTAAAAGTAAGTTCAAGAGGACTAGTTAGACACATGCCTAAGATTACAAATCCTGCAACCATCATTTGCAAAGAGTGCTAGCAGGGAAAACAAACAAGGGTTAAGTTTCAAACAAAGGAATATTCAACCAAAAAACCCTTGCAATTAGTTCATACTGATTTGTGTGGTTCCACAAGGATAAGAAGATTGAAAGGTGAAAAATATTTCATTCTACTAATTGATGACTACACTAGAATGGCATGGGTAACCTTTATAAAGAAGAAGTATGAAGCATTTGAAAAGTTCAAGATATCCAAAATATTGGTTGAAAAGGAGACCGGTAGAAGAATCAAGTGCTTAAGATCATATAGAGGTGGTGAATTCAGATCAAGTGAATCCATTAGATGTTGTGAAAAATATGGAATCAAATGACAATATTCTACACCAAGAACTCCACAATAAAATGGAGTGGTTGAAAGGAGGAACAAAATGGTTAAATATATGGCTAGAGAAATGTTGAGAGGAAAAATTGGAAAATATATTTTGGAGAGTAGCAATACACATTGTAGTCTACATTAAAAATAGAGCTCAAATAAGAGAAAACAATGGTAAGACTCCATATGAACCGTGGTACAAAAAACCTGCATCTATCAAGTACTTCAAGGTGTTTGATAGAAAATGCTACATCAAGAGAGAAGATGAAAACTTGGGAAGCTTTGATTCCAAATGTGATGAAGGAATATTTTTAGGATATTCCACCCAAAGCAAAGCTTACAAGTGTTATAACAAGAGGTTGCACACGATTGTGGAAAGCATCAATGTCAAAGTTGATGAAAATATGAACCATGATAATTCTAGTAGAAACAACCTTGAAGTTGAATCAGAAGATGAAGAAGAAATTACTACTAATGAAGAAGAGCCTAAAGAAGAAGTTAATGAAAAATCACCTGCAAGATATGTTCAAAAAGATCTTTCTGTAGAGAAAATTATAGGTGATAAAAATGATGGTGTTTAGACAAGGAAAAGACTTGCAAAGAATAAGGAACAAGTAATTTTTTCTCTCTTGTCACAAATTGAACCAAAGAGTTATATTGAGGCTAGCAAGGATGAGAGTTGGATAAAGGCCATGGAAGAAGAGCTCAATCAGATTGAGAAGAATAAGACATGGGAATCAGTTCCTAGACCCCAAGAAAAAATATGACTGGTACTAAATGGGTGTTTAGAAACAATTTGAATGAGGATGGTTTGTTGTGAGAAACAAAGCAATATTGGTGTGAAAATGATATGCACAAGTTGAAGGTATTGACTTTGAGGAGAAATTTGCATCGGTTGCTAGATTAGAAGCAATAAGAATGTTTCTTGCATTTTCAATTTATAAAGGGTTTAAAGTCTATTAGTTGGATGTAAAGTCTGCAATCCTTAATGGAAACCTTGAAGAAGAAATCTACATTGAACAACTAGAGGTTTTTAAGCTTTCAGAAGAAGAAGATTATGAATGTAGATTGAGGAATCACTATATGGTCTAAAACAAGCACCTAGAGTATGGTATTCAAGATTAGACCAATATCTACAATAGCAAGGATTCCAAAAGGGATGTGAATATAGCAATCTATACTTCAAATTAGAAGGTCAACACATGATCATTGTTGTTGTATATGTTGATGACATAATATTTGGAGGTAGCAATGATAAGATGTATAAATTATTTGCTACACATATGCAAGATGAATTTGAGAATTCAATGCTAGGAGAGCTTTCATTTTTCCTTGGTTTACAAATTGTACAAAATAATGATGGGAAATTTATATCTCAAACTAAATATGCTAAGGAAATGCTTAAGAAGTTTGTTATGGAGGACCGTAGACCAATTAGTACCCCCATGATAATTGGTTGCAAGTTGAGCAAATCAGATGAATCACCAAATGCGAATTAGGCTATGTATAGGTCAATGATTGGAAGCTTGCTATACCTTACTGCATCAAGCTATGACATTATGCAAGTAGTGTGTATGGTGGAAAGATTTCAAGTTGCACCAAAAGAGTCCTATGTCAATGCAATGAAGATAATTTTTAGATATATCAAAAACATTGTTGATTATGGGCTGTGGTATCCCAAAAGAAAATATTCTATTTTAACAACATATATAGATGTTGATTAGGACAGATGTGTAGATGATAGGAGGAGCACGAGTGGTGGTGAATTTTTCTTGGGAAATAAACTTGTGTCATGGATGAGAAAAAATAAAAAAATAGTTACACTTTCTATGATAGAAGCATAATATGTAGTAGTTGCAACATGTTGTACTCATTTTTTATGGATGAAGCAAAAACTTAAACACATTAAGGTTGAGTACAAGGAGCCTACCTCTATTCTTTGTAATAAATCAAGTGCAATAAACATCTCAAAGAATCTAATGATGCATGCTAGGAAAAAGCACATAACAATAAAGTATCACTTCATTAGAGAGAAGGTTGTAGACAAGGAAGCCAACATGGAATATGTACCTAGCAAAGAGAAAGTTGACATATTTACCAAGCCTCTTCCTAAGGAACAATTTGAATATCTGAGGAAAAAGTTGGGAGTCATTTCTCCCACATCATATCAATAAATCGTAGTGATAGGGAATGAGTCCAAGGGGAGCTTTATTTCTATCTCATTCATCCCTAGAAATGAAAGTATAGATCAAGTCAAGTAAAATTGGGTATACAAATTTCTAATGACTTGATGATTGTAGATTCAAGAATCCACTTTTTCTCCTATAATTTCTTGTTAGAGGGGAGGAATATTCATAGGGGGAGAAATTGTGTAAGACTTGAGGATGACCCTTTTCCATTGATGTCAAAGGGGGAGAATTTAGTGTAAATGCTCAATTGAGGGAAATAAAATGGAACAAGGTCTAAGGGGGAGCTGCTATTGGTATCAGACCAATGTCATACTTGGTACATAGTATTTTAGAAGCTTAATTGTTTCAAAGCATGAAATGGCATATCAATCAAGGTATCAATACTTTTTGAGCATTTGGTTTTTTCATCAATGACAAAGGGGGAGATTGTTAGAAATTTGGTTGTCATTGATGTTAAGAGGGTGATCAATGAAGCAGTGGATTAGGATCTGGAAGTTTTGGTGATGACTGATGGAGGAAGGAGCATTTTTTGTAATTGTTGCAAAATTTCTCAAAAAGTTGCAATGTTGTCATGACACTACAAAAGTGGATTCTAGTTTTTTGAGGTCAAAACAATATGTAGATTTGATATGGGTTTTTCAAGAGCTTCACAAAGGTGTAATTTGTAGGTCTTGATGACAAGTTGTGCTCTCAGAAAGGAACTATTTCTTCTCTTAGACAAAATTAGGGACGTTTTACAGTTAAACTATAAAGCTTGTAGTCATGGCATTGAAAAAAAATTATATTTTGCTATTGACTGGTTATCGACCATTACAGGTTGCTTAAGTTACAACTTAAGCCATTGAAGTAATTTATGCAACCAACCCCTATCCCTAGAATTACCGACTTGGAAAATATTCAACAACTATAATATTTCCTAAGTCACATGCAAAATATTTTCCCTCAATTTGATCAATGGTTTTGATCATCTTGTAGATCAACGACCTCCTCACCATCCTACTGAGATATGGTGGGACCCTCCTCTAAGCCCAACAATATAGTGGTCTTGCAACATATGTGAGGTGGGACTAGGTAAAATATGAAGTGATGGGAGTGGATGATGACATGTGAAGATAGGTGGCAAAGAATGATTGATTGATACGTCAATTCACATTGATGTTGTGAATTATAGGCACTGATGAAAATGACATATGGCATTAGCCCACCAGCCCCCTGATATTTGGTGGCCTTGTGTCTTTAGCTCATAGGATAGTGGGCTTGTGATGAATGTATTTGTGGACCCTTTACTATGAAAGCTACAAGCGACAAAGATCGACAGTGATTATCAAATGAATCTTTCATTCAATAGTTGTGTTTTAAGGTTGGGAAGTGAATTAGATCAATGGTGGTTATTTAAAGAGAATAAATATGATGATCATGTTTTAAAGATGTCAAGATGAAAGGAGAGCTAGAGGATCATGGTGTGAAGATTATAGATCGATGACCCAAATTTAAAAGCAAATATTTATCAATGGCTATGACTGTGTGAGCACAAGTTAGGTTTTGTATCTAACACAGTGAAAAAAATTCATTGGTTTACCTGATCCATCAATTAGTTAATTGGAGATTTGATATGCAGGGAAATGACACAAATTGCCAAGGAGATTGAGATCAATATTAGATCAAAAAAATTAGGAAGTGCATTAATTTCATATCAAGGTTAGGGTTTTGGAGGATGCCATGTTTAACAAACCAAAATTTGAATTTGATGGCAATTGGCTCGATGAACAATTAGCTTCCTGAAGATAGAGATAAAACCCTAATAGAAGTTTCAAGATGAGTTGGATGATGGTGCATGGCTTGAGGAAATGATTAAAGATCGGTGGAGTTATGAAAAACAAGACAATCATAATTTGACTAGTGTTGAAGTAGTAGAGTGGTGTGTAGCATGTTGTAGAGAGAGAGATAGAGTGAAGAGAATCTGATAGAGAATGTACATGTGAAGGTTGAGTAAAACCCAAATAAAAGTAGAGGTTTCTATCAGGGTTATTATTCAAGGTGAAAAAATGACGAAGGTGTAGAATAGAGAAAAGTGTAGAGCAGTGTGTTGAAATGAATAAAGTTGTGCAATTGCAAATCAAGTTATAAATAGAATTATGTTCAAAAGAACAATTGTATTATCTTGTGTTGTAAATATGATTGGTGGGTGCCATCAGATTTTTGGATAGGTTCTCATACTAGAGAGTGGGTGCTTCCATGGAGTGGGTGCTCCTAAAACTAGGGGATTGGTGTGTCCTTAGGGTTGGTGCCCTTAGATATTGTAATATAAACTTTTAATTGTGAGGCTGGATTAGGACAGTAGATCCTAGCATCATTTCTCACTGTAGTTTTTCCAATATTGTGTTTTCCATGTACATCCTATGTTGTATGTGTACATGTTTATGTTTCTGCATATTAATTTTTAATCTGCACATAAAGATCTTAGGGAATTAATCTACATAAAAGTTTTAACAACTAAATTTTAAAGTGATCTACTGATTCAACCCCCTCTTAGTAGAATATTGTTTTCCAACACAAGACACATTGCAAGGTTTTGCAAGGGAAATACTATAAGACCTTCTACTCCTCAAAATAATATGACATGTTAGATGCATAGGACAACTAAGAGGGGGGTGATATAGTTGTAAATTAAAACATTAAAACCCTCATTAACATTTAGATTTGTATTGCCTCTTAAACCCTTAACAACCATTAAACCCTTATCATGCATTAACATAATTTAAACATGATAAATTTTAATGTAAACACATCCAAACACATAAGAACACCAAATTTACATGGAAAACCCAAGGGAAAAACCATGATGATGATTAACTCACAATATAGAGTAATAGCAACACCAAATACAATAGTCTCACTACCTAAATAGAAGAAGGGATCATTGCCAAAGGACTCACTGTCCAAAAGAAAGAAGATAGAATAAGGGGTGGCTCACTACCAATTTGAACTGCTAACAATGCATCTCTCTTATGTTGAACATATAGTTCCACTGAAGCACAAACAACTCATTCAATGGACTAAAATATAAACACCTTTTTCTCACTACATTTGGGAGTCATAGGCATTAAAGATCGCACTTAGATCACCACACTTGATCACTTTCACATCTTTCACATCACACACACTAATTTTTAATCCACACAATTCACCTTGTACTAACTGCGACCTAAAACAATCTCAATTAGGCCGACCTTATGAAAACATATGCACCTCAACCATGTAACATCAAATAGGTCCAAAATAAACACTTCCAAGGTATAAATAAGTGAAAGAAGATCACACAACAACTTAATTGGAACCCAAATATACACTAGCATGCTTATCAACACTTTCACAAATAACAATCATCCACCGCAATTAGCGCTAGCATGCCAGGTCAGCCAAACCTACACTAACACTAACAAGTGACTCCAAACACACCTCTCGAGGTCTAAAAACATCTCAAATACCACACAGAAACATTCCAAAACATCTCAAAATATTCCACATAATTAGAATATTCGCCTACTACTACAACCACTTGAAACTTAAGAACACCTTCATTCTATGCAACCAAACACACTAACAAAGACAACCAACACACCAAAAAACCTTGTGGAGCACCACAACAGTTGAATATTCAAGGAAAGGTAGATACACTCAATATAATTATGTTCCCAAATCCACAAGCCAAGAACCTTCATTTCCAAGAAATGTAAAGCAATACCATTTCTCCTAGACACCTTGTTTTTCTAGACAAACATACTGTCAAACACATATTCTACTTTAGAATGATCCAACACCTAAAACTTTGGATATAAAACCTTTGAACACCTTTGATCATCACGTCCAAACTGCATGGGAATATCTTCAATCATGGAGAAATGTGGAGAAAAACACTAAATGCCACTTTGTCATATTGAACTCTCTTTGATTCAATCTTCTCAAAAGTACTTGGAAACCAAGTGAACCAACTCTATGAGAAAAAATAATAACTTATTTGTAACACATATACAACATATCTCATTAACTACAACACATCCATGCTACCAACAATCTCATCAAACAAAAATTATGTAGCTATACTGAAGTAAGAAATCAATCACAACACCAACAACATTGTGTTGACATTAATACCAACAACTCCAAGCTTCCAAAAAATACAATGCTAAGGTTTGGGGTTGACATCATCAACACCAAAAAAATTCCAACACTCTCTTCATACAAGGGGTTGACATTAATGACAACACCCAAACAACTCAATCTTCCAACAAAATCTCGCTTTGTCATTGATGGCAACACTATTTCTGAAAAACCATCAACAAAAAAGCATACTAGAAGCAAATCTATAATAATTAGTACTCCCCTTGACCAAGGCAACCCTTTACTCATCATACTCTCATTCTCTTGCTCCTAAACATTCTCTCTTGCAATACTTTTCTAAGTAATGGATTTTCAACCACTCTAACTTTCTCCCCCTTTAAGATCAATGGAAAAGGGACAAAGACTCATCCAACTCTCTTTCTCTCCCCCTTTGACAATATTAAAAAGGAAACACTTGCATCTCTCACACATCACCTGCAAGAAATTGCACTCTCTTTACTGCACTTATTTTTTTGCACTCTCTTCACAAAATTCTCTTGCAATACCCACTCTCTCCCCCTTTGTTCCTTTGCTTTTCAAAAAATACTTCTCCATACACTGCACCAATGAGTAACCACTACTACCTACTCCCCCTGAGAGGTAGCCTTTATCAATCTAGAACAAAAGAATAAATCTTGAATTGCTCCATCAAATTGATGCACACTCTTTTGCATCTAGTTGAAAGAAGGAGGGGCAATAACCCCTAACTTCTATCAAAAATACTCAAAAGTATCTTTAGGAAGAGCCTTCATGAAAATATCTACAAATTGATCCTTTGTAGGCACATACTCTAATTTCACCTCATCTTTTACAACCTTCTCTCTCAGGAAGTGGTACTAGATTGAGATATGTTTTGTTCTTGAATGCATCACCATATTCTTTGATATATTGATTGCACTTGTATTGTCACATAGGATAGAAATAGGTTCATCATATGATATTTTGATATGCTTCAATGCTCGCTTCATCCACAACAACTGTGTGTAGAAATATGTTGTAATGTACTTTGCTTCTGTAGTACATAACGACACTGAATCCTACTTCATACTCAACCACAAAACCAATTTCCTTCCAAGAAATAAAGCACCTCCACTTGTAATTCTTCTGTCATCTACACAACCTACCCAATCTGCATCAGTATAGGAACTTAAAGAGAAATTAGTATCTTTTGGATACCATAGACCATAGTGTGGAGTTCCTTGCAAATATCCGAATATCCTCTTTACTGCTACCACATGTGATTCTCTAGTATCTTCTTGAAATCTTGCCACAAGACAAACTGCATGCACGATTTCAAGTCTAGTAGCAGTTATACATAGCAATACACGAATCATTGATCTTTAATTTCTCTGATCAGTCTTAGGAGACTCGTCATTCTTTCTCAACTTTCAACCAGTAACCATAGGAGTACATACTGGTTTAGAGCCTTTCATTCCAAACTTCTTCAACATTTGCTTGACATATTTTGATTGTGAAATGAATATTCCTTTTTCTATTTGATCAATTTGTAGCCCAAGGAAGAAATTCATCTCCCCAAACATAGACATCTCAAACTATTTCTACATTTCTTCTAAAAGTATCTTGCACATACCTTCATTTCCTCCAAATATTATGCAATCTACATATACTACCACTATCAATATTTTTTCTCCTTCAACTTTGAAATACATATTACTATCTGCAATACCTTTATTGAATCCTTGTTGCAACAAGTACCTATCCAATCTTGCATACCAAGATGTGGGAGTTTGCTTGAGACCATACGATTCCTTCTTTAATCTACAAACCATATTAGGATCCCTTGATAACTGAAATCCTTCTGGTTGTTTAATGTATACCTCTTCTTCCAACTCACCATTCAAGAATGCAGACTTCACATCTATTTGATAAACCTTGAAATCCCTATGTTTTGCAAAGGCCAAAAGCATCCTAATGGCCTACATTCTTTCCATCAAAGCAAATGTTTCCTCAAAATATACCCCTTCCACTTGTGAGTAGCCCTTACACACAAGTCTAGCCTTATTTCTAATAATTTCTCCATTCTCATTTAGCTTGTTCTGAAATACCCATTTAGTTCCTATTACATTCTTATTTGCCAGTCTTGGGACTAATTACCAAATTTGATTCTTCTTAATCTACATCAATTCTTCTTCCATAACTTTAGTCCAATTCTCATCCTTACATGCTTCAATCACTATCTTAGGTTCTATTTTGGAAAGTAGACAAAAATTTACCTATTCTTCTATCATAGCAACTTTTCTTCTTGTCAACACGCCTTTGCTCTGATCACCAATTATATGATCTCTAGAATGATTCTTTGCACATACTTAGAGGTCTTAGAAGTCCTTTATGGAGCTTCTTTGTCTTCATCTTGCATCTATTTCTCATTTTCTTCTTCTTTTCCTTCTTCTCTGCAAGAAGACTCATCAGACTCATATCCTTCTATCAATACTGAGCTTTTATGTGGTTCTTCATCTACTTTGACACTTGCACTTTCAACTATCTTCTTGAACCTCTTGTTGTAGCACCGATAAGCCTTAATTCTTATAGAATATCTAGGAAAGATTCCTTCATACAACCTTGCATCAAACTTTTCCAAGTTTTCTTCATCTCTTCTGATATAACATTTGCTTCCAAATACTCTAAAATATTTGATAGTAGGAGTTTTCCATACCATATTTCATAGGGAGTCTTTGAACTGTCTACTCTTTCTTTACTCTATTGAGTATGTATACTCCAGTATGAATAGCTTTTCTTCAATATACATCTAGTAGATTTTATTCTTTCATAATTGTCCTTGTTTCTTCCTGAATTCTCCTATTCTTTCTTTCCACAACTTCATTCTGCTGAGGAGTTCTAGGGGTTGACAAATGCCTCTTTATTCCATGATCTTAAATTTTTTTGTTAAACTCATTGGAGGTAAATTCTCCACCTCTGTTAGACCTTAAGAACTTTATTTTCATATCCATTTCATTCTCAACCATAGCTTTAAATGCTTTAAACTTATCTCTAGAGCTTCTTATTTTTCTATAAGAAAAGTTACCCAAGTCATTCTAGAGTAATCATCAATCAAAAACATGAATATACCTATCACCTTGAAAGCTTCTTGTTCTTGTAGGTCTAGATAGGTTTGTATGCACCAAATCCAAAGGTCCTACAATAGAATATTCTTTGATATTAAACCTCTTTCTTGTTTTCTTCCCAACCTTAAATTCCTTGCAAACTACATTGATATGCTTTGTAATTCTTGGAAAATATCTCACAACATGAGTAGATATGATCCTCACAAGGCTATCAAAATTGATGTGACACATTATTCTATGCCATATCCAACTTTCATTGATTTGAGTCATAAAATACTTACCATTAACATCTTTGAGTTGATAAAAATTCCCATTTGTCCTTGTTCCTGTAACAACTAGAGTTTTAGGGCTTCCTTTTTTGATTTCACAACCACCATCTTGAAATACAAGATTATATCCTTTTCTACATATTTTTCCTACACTCAAAAGATTATGTTGAAGACCCTTGACATAAAGAACATCATTTGTATTGTGCTTACCATAAAAAATAATTGAAGATTTTCCACATATCTTAGTAGATGTATCATCATTTATTAAACTTACTCTTATCACGTGTCATATGATTTGAGCATCCACTGTCAATTATCTAGTGATTTTCTCCTCTCTAGCATGAAAAATGGTCACACTAGTTCCTTTGATGTTGTGACCTATTTCTCAAGTAGTTTCTTTCATACATCTTTTAGATTCAATATAATTAGTTCCAACATTTAGATCCATGAACAAGCATTCATCATTTTCATCATCTAGGTAGTCAAATTCATCATCAGATATGCTAGTCTCTTCTTTAACATAATAACTTTAGAGATTTACCTTTGTTATCCTTATATTTTTCATTTGAAACTTTATCTGGACATATTGAAGCATAATGACCTATCTTTCCGCAATTGAAACATTTTAAATGCAACTTATCTCTATAATTTATAGTCCCCTTTTTAGTCTCTTGACAAAATTTTCTTCTATCTCATCAAGATCATCTGGATCTGATCCATCATCCTTCTCTATTTTTCTAGCTTTAAAAACAATCTCTTTTCTTGAATCATTTTTACCAAAATCTCTTAATTCAAAAGTAGTTAAAGCACCAAAAAAATAATCTATAGAATAATGATCTAAATCCTAAACTTCCTTAATAGAAGAAACTTTATGACTATAAAATATAGGAAGAGTTCTTCATACCTTCTTTACTGCCTCATCTTCTAGTGGATTTCCACCAAGGCCATTGATGGAATTGAAAACTTCCTCCACTCTATGCATGTAGCCTACAATATCTTCATCCTCTAACATCCTTAGGGTTTCAAACTTACTCATCAAATTTTGCATCTTTGCTTGGTTGACCTTATCATCTCCTTCATAAACACTTTCCAGCTTCTTCCAAATTTCTTTAGTAAATTTGTAGCTCATAACCTTCACAAGTTATGAATTAGTAAGACCACTCAAAAGAGAATTCCTTACTTTTCCATTGTTCTCATATGCCTTGATCTAATCATTAGTTGATGGTCCATTAGTAGGAATGGTATGTCCATCTTCAATTGAATTCCAAACTCCAAACCCTAGGGAAACAAGCAAACCTTCTATCTTGGTTTTTTAGAATGCATAATTCATCCCATCAAACAAGGGAGCCTCCTTCTTGTGTGCCATCTGGATCTACCTCAAGCGGTTAAGCTTCTTCTAAGGAACCTTTCTCTCATACCAATTTTTAGATGCATAGGACAATTGAGAGGGAGGTGAATCAGTTATACATTAAAACATTAAAACCCTCATTAACATTTAGATCTGTATTAGCCCTTAAACCCTTGACAACCATTAAACCCTTATCATGCATTAGCGGAATGTAAACATGAGAAACAATAATGTAAAGACATCCAAACAAATAAGAACACCAAATTTACGTGGAAAACCAAAGAATGGAAAAACTATGGTGAGGATTAGCTCACAATATAAAGTAATAGCAACACTGAATACAATAGGCTCACTATCAGAGGGCTCACTACCCAAAGGAAAGAAGGGATCATTGCCAAAGGACTCAGTATCTAGAAGAAAGAAGATATAAGAATGGGTGGATCACTACCAATTTGAACTGCTATCAATTCATCTCTCTTATGCCAAAGATACAGTTCCATTGAAGCAAAAACAACTCATTCAACAGACTAAAATGTAGAAATTTTTTTCTCATTGCATCTAGGAATCATAGGAATTAAAGCTCACACTTAGATCACTACATTTGATCAATTTCACATCTTTCACATCACACAGACACTAATTATTAATCCAAACAAGTCACATTGTATTTACACCAACATATACACCTCAACCATGCAACATCAAATAGGTAAAAAAAAAACACTTCCAAGGTATAAAGAAGTGAAGGTAGACCATGCCAAAAATTAACTAGGACCCAAATATACACTAAAATGCTTCTCAACACTTCCACCAAAAACAATCATCCACCATAATTAGTGCTAGCAGGCTAGGTCGGCCAAACCTATACTAAAACTAACAAGTGACTCCAAGAACACCTCTATAGGTCTAAAAATATATCATGAACTACATAACTACATTCTAAAACATCTCATAATATTCCACATTATCAGAATATTCACCACTACTATTGCAACCACCTGAAACTTAAGAACACCTTCATTCTATGCAACTAAACACACTGGCACATAAATCCAACACACCAAACAATCTTGTGGAATTCCACAACACTTGAAACTTTAAGTGAAATTAGATATAGCAATATAAGCACATTCCCAAATTTGCAAGCCAAGAACCTTCACTATGGAGAAATGCAAAGCAATCTTATTTCTCCTAGACACCCTGCTTTACTAGACAAACATACTGTCAAACACATATTCTACTACAAAATGATATAGAACCTAAAAATTTGGATATAAAACCTTTGAACACCTCTAATAATCACATCCAAACTACATGGGAATATCTTCAATCATGAAGAAATGCAGAGCAAAACAATGAACACCACTCTATCACACTAATCTCTCTTTTATTCAATTTTCTCAAAAGCACTTGGAAACCAAGTGAATCAACTGTATCAACAACATTTGAAACATCTCTCATTAACCACAACACATCCATACTACCAACAATCTCATCAAACAAAACTTCTACAACTATACTAAAGTAAGACATCAATGACAACACCAACAACATTGTGTTGACATTAATACTAACAACTCCAAGTTTCCAACAACTCTAATGCTAAGGGTTGGGATTGACATCATCAACACCAACAATATTTCAACACTCTCTTCATACAAGGGGTTGAAATAAATGAAAATACCCAAACAAATCATAAACAACTCAAGCTTCCAACATGACACTTCTCATCAAAAGAAGGTATGGAAGAAGGAAGAAAGTGAAGTGAAGAATGAATCTATACCTCTACCTAGTGTATATGAATCCTCTGGTAACTAAAAGAAAGTATTGGCTTAGGGGGAGTTGCAATTGAAAAGTTTTCAAAACCCCTTTGAAGCATTAGATGCTAAAATATTCAGCATAATGGTTAATGGTGTCATGGATATGTTTTCTCAAGGTTTCAGAGTGAATACACTATTCTACATAATTTTGTTGAATGATCATGGATCTCTTTGATATAAAAAAATGAAAAAGTTTCTTGTGTCAAAAAAATGCATTCAATACGAAGCAACTAGGGTAGGTGTGAAGAGTATTTAGTCCCTACTTGATCAATTTTGATC
The DNA here is from genome assembly GCA_007258455.2 of Sequoia sempervirens. Classification (NCBI taxonomy): domain Eukaryota; kingdom Viridiplantae; phylum Streptophyta; class Pinopsida; order Cupressales; family Cupressaceae; genus Sequoia; species Sequoia sempervirens. The sequence continues at coordinate 17,314 of VDFB02021301.1, read as the reverse complement.
TCATTCAAATGATATCAAGTGTGTGCAAGAGCTAAGGAAGCAAAAAAGGTTTTCAGCGAATTGTGTGCAAACACTGATGACAATATTTACACATATTTCTTAGTTTAGCTTGAAAAAACCTAGTTTCAAAAGGTATTATCATGGCTACACCAATAGTTATTGATGTTGTCGAGAAGCCAAGGCCAAAATTTAGGAAAAAATTATACAAATCTACTGTGATTGACAAGGATGGAGCATTTTCTCACATTTTGATCAATGTGCTTTATTTTGAAGATGTTTGCATCTATATTCACTCATAGTTGAATGAGTACAATAATCTAAATTTGGAAGAGTTTAGAAGCAATCATCTCTTGGGTGATGATTTTTAGCTTAAGTCGAGGTATGCAAGTGTCGAGGAAAAATGATAGACATATGTAAGGGTTTCCCCAAATTTTCCTATGAAGATGAATGGGTCGGATTCACTTTGAGTTGGATCCATGAAGATATCATTTGACTTGATCAACCCTACTTGATCATAAAGGAAGCTATTAGGATTGTTACTAGGTTCTGATTTACTAGACCTATATCGACACTAAAGGTTGTGAAGGATCAAGAGGTTATGAAGCTTACAAGAGAAAAATTTGATAAAAGAACTCTAACTATGGGTGACATCTCTAACCTAGGGGTTCACTATGCCATGATAGGAATTGCATACAAGGTTCTTTTACAAATCAGGAAGGGTATGCTACTACCATCACCATCTACATTGCTCATCAAATGGTAAAGGAAGGAAAGGATTATGATCTTTGTGAACTCTTGTGGCAGTAGTTGTTGGATAACTTGTAGAAACCCAAGGAGACATGCTACAACTTTTGGTATGGATCTGTGATTATTTGTCTTATGTTCTATTTCATGAAGGAATTTTTTGGTTTGAAGAAGTGGTCTAGAGAAGGGATATTCTTGTTGCACATCATATTATGGACCACATGTATAGTTTTCTAGATACCAAAATATGTGACATAATGTTTTGGGGTTTCTTTAAAAAATCCCAAGATGAAATGTAAATGAGATAGAGGATACCCTCACAAGTTGTAGAGAGATACAAGAATCATATCACCTTTATGATGGATAAGGAAAATTACTACATTGAGGGAGTTGAGGATAAGAAAAATTACTACATTGAGGGAGTTGAACCAATAAATTAATGGATAAAAAAGTTTCCTTATAAGGTCTCCAGACCGAATTGGATTGTATATGTTGACATTTTGCTTAGAAAACCTACGGATCCCACTATTGAAAGGTTTGGAATGTATGATGAGATAAAAAACAAATAATCAAGAAAAATTTAGAGGAAAAGGTGGAGAAGAAGAAAAAATTGGAAAAGATGTTTGGCATTCCTGAGGGTCCTACAGTTGTGCCACAAGCTTCTGCTACACTAGCTCATAGAAGAGCAAGTAGATTTTCCTTTATCATTGCTACAACTTCTAGACTTACTCAAACACCTCCTATCAAAAGGAGGGGTACTACTATAGTACCAATGCAAATAGAGAGGAAAAATCCAAGACCTAAGCAACAACAAAAAATGGAAAAGATTAATCCTATGAATGTGGATGATGATGGATGATGATATCAAAATAAATAGTTAGAGTGAAACTGAAGATATCATAAAGAAAATCATCGATGGAATGCAAAGTGAAGTGGATACATAGGGGCCTCTAAAAATACATGAAACTAATGTTGAAATAAATGTTCAAGAGCCTCTAGATGAACAAAAAACTAAAAATATGCCTCCTCTGTATAATACAAATGTGTAGAACATATCTAGTCAACAAGAAGTACAAGGACCCTCCAAAAAACAAGGAGAAAATGTCTTTGGTATGCATGATAAATATGAAGTCTTTGGTATGGAGACAGAAAAATAAAAAGATAAAGAAGAGGATAAGGAGAATGATTAGCAGAAGAAAGAGGATAATCTTGAGAAATTTCAAGATGTTGTAGTGAAAACAGTTGAGAAGCAAGATGCTTCTATGGATATAGGTTAGGGTTCTGTTGGTGTTCCAAATCAACAAACCAAATGAATCTTAAAGACTATCCAATTTCTTATGTTTAGATTCAAAGATGGATTTGGCCAACTGATAGGAAATGGGATTTGAACACATTTCCCCTACACTTTAGGCTCTGTAAGACCTAGGGGTGACCCTTTTGCAACATCTAAAGATTCAAACACATACTTAATAGGATATTGCTTAATAGATAATTCTCTCACCAAATTGTGTTAAGAAACATAAAATATCACTCAACATTGGCTAATACATTGAGTGAACTTCATTAACTAGCATGGAGAACATGGCAGATACAAGTACTCACAAAAAAAATTTGAAATGGTTTATGATTTAATAATTTGGGACCAAACTGAAAACAACAGAAGCATAAAGATTGACCAGTGCCAAAAAGAGGCTATGAAGTCTTATAACCAACACTTCATCCTACAATGTTAGACATTTTTTGAAGATCTTTGCAAATGTTATCACATTATGACAACAAGACCACTAAAGCTTTATCTAATAATCCTTCTTACAAATCCACCTGAAAGCATAATATCCCTGTTACACCTGTTAAACCAATTACTCCATCCTTGAACAAAAGGCAATAACATATGTATCTGACATTAGTTAAAGCAATTACACCATTCACAGAACAAACAACAATAACAATTGCAACTCAAATGCAAAAAATGTGCATGAAAAAACCCAGATAATCTTTGATTATTGAATTCAAAGAGCATTACAGTTCAACCATGGAGACAATTATCAGGTAAAATATAAACATGAAAGCATAATTTAGAACACAAAACACTTCAAATTAATGACTCAGTTACAATTCACCCTAGCTTTACAATTGTACCCAGAGCTTCTGCCTACCTTGCAAAGCTTTCAAAAAATGGAACCTATGCAAATGAGAAGAGAAAATAGAATAAGAAGAAACATAAGAAGCTAGAAAATCAATCCGGTGGTGACACTTGTCAACTTCCTTCTTCAATCTGGAAAAGCTTCTTTCATCTTTCTTCCCTTTGCAACAACAAATTTTGCCTCCAATTTACAACAACAAATTCACTCTGTGAAAATATTCATACTCATTTTCCCAGCAAGTGAAAAATAGCTTCTCGTGAAAACTTGTATTTATGCCCTTTTGTTGCACTTCATACTTCCTAGCCAACAAAATATTTCACATAGTGAATATTTATTCACTTTAAAATATCCCTCCGTGCACTTTCATGTGCATTTTTCCCAAGACTTTAAATATTTCATTTGAAATATTTATTCACAAAAAAATTCTTCAGGCAAAAAACATTTTACCCATGCCATCATTTAGAATCCACTCCCATGTTTTTACTTTTCACCTTACAATGAAATAGTTGTAAAGATTTAAAAAATTTAATGGGCCCCCCTCTTTTACCTTTTTTCCCATCCATCGTTCACTTTTCACATTTTCATTTGAAACCTTCATTTCCAGCAAAATATTATTGGGCCACAAAATATTTCATTCACGCCCTTAATATTTTCACTTTATGTTTGAAATGAAATGAAATGAAATATTTTAATAACGCCCACGAGGCCACAGCAGCCTATGGGACCCAGGAACAGCACAAGACCACCACCGAAAAGAGAAGACCCTAAACAGCCTGAGATCTTCGCTCGAGATTAGCTCTACGACAGTGAATTTTGATGATGTAATTTGCAGATTTGACCAACCTTTCCTCCTCAAACAAGGTATTTAAGTTGTCCACTTGTAAGATGTCCCCATAAGTGACCCGAATATCTTTGTATGCTGAGCACTCCATAACAAAGTGCCACTCTGTCTCCACTAATCCCATGTCGCAAAAACGACATATTCTTTCTTCCCACTCTTCTTTAGGAACCATCCATCTGCCCGTCTCACATCTAAGACGATGTGAGCTAGTTCGGAGTTGAGCTATCAACATCTTTGCTCTCCATTTAATATTTGCTCCTATATATGCCTTTTCATCATGGTCCCCCTTAGGATTGAATTCTTTGATATAATAGTCTTTTTTTCGCCCTGATTGTTTTGTCCATAAAGCTTTTTTGAATTTTTGTTTCACATATTTTTTTATTTCTTCATTTGAACTTGGACAATCTTGCATATTCACACCCCACTTTTCCATCCATTTTTTGTTTTGTTTCATCCATGTATTCCTTCTTCTATCCAACTTTTCTTTTACGATTAGCTTAGGCCACCGATGGTCGTCCATGTTTTGAACCTTTTGAAGGTAACATAGTAACCGAATCATCGCGAAAGCCTCCAAGGGAAAGGTGCCTGACTCCGCTAGTAAAATCTCATAAGGTATCGTGGTTTTGAGTTTAAGGCTGCTAACAATTAGATGCTTTTGAATTCTTTCCACTTGCCTCCATTTCTGATCTGACATGCTGCTGCCCCAAATTTCGCACCCATATAGAACCACCGGGGTCACAAGTAAGCCAAACAACGTTCTCTTGGTTTTCCAATCCCATAGCTCAGCATTTCTACATCTGTTTTGTAGAGAGTAGAGCGCTTTCCAGCCTCCTTGGATCCTTTTTGCTCTACAAGTTTCCCAACTGAGCTTATAGTGAAAATCTAGCCCAAGGTATTTGTATTCATCTACAATTTCCAGCGGATTGCCCTCAAAGATAAAGCTAATTTGCTGTTTTTTCCTTCTCAGAGAGAATATCATAATTTTGGTTTTACTAGTATTCACTTGCATCCCAACTTCCTGACAAAATGATTCAAGAGCTTTCAAATGTTTTCTTAACTCATGTGCTGTTTTAGCAATCAAAATGAGATCATCGGCATACAAGAGCAATTTTATTACATAATTGGCCAACTGAATACCTTCCCCACCAACTTTGTCTATCCACTCTTCCAACTTGTCAATGTAAAGCCCGAATAGCGTTGGGGAAAGCGGGCAGCCTTGCTTGACTCCAATGTCACTGCCAAAGCACTCCGACATACCTTCATTAGTTCTGATTTTAGCTCTGACCTGCTCATACAGCCTATGAACAGCCGCCCTAAGAGCCCTTGGGACTCCCAGTTCCTCCATTCTATTCCACAACTTGCCCCGTGGCACTGTGTCAAAGGCTTTTTTGAAGTCAACAAAGCAGCAAAAAGCCTCCTCCCCTTGAACGTTCCAAATTTTTTCAATCAAAAATCTAAGTGTAATACCATGATCGATAGTGGAATGTTTTGGTCTAAAACCAGCCTGCCCTTCAGCTCTTTTGCCCTCTTTCTCAGCCCAACTACTAATTCTACGCTCAATCATGCTTCCAAAAAGTTTTCCAAGAAGCGGATTAATCATAATAGTGCGGTAATTTGATGGGTTATTAGTGTCCCCACTTTTGTATAGGGGAACCACAACACTAGTAGTCCACCCTTCCGGAAAGCCCTCTTGAATAATCCTATTGAAAAAGCCCTTGATGCAAGGCGCAAGGACCTCAATGCCCCATTTTAAGAATTCAGCTTGCAGCCCATCAATATCCTGTGCTTTTCCCCCAGCCAACCTTTTTATCCCTTGATTGATGTCTTCTATGGTGAATAGTTCAGTGGCAGCCCTGATAGTTGGGGGTCTATGTTTATCTTGTTCCCGCTCATACAGTAACTTTGCATATTCCAACCATTGAGAGCTTGTGATATTGTTTTCTGTTTGTTTTCTTTTTTGTTGTAGCTCCTTCCAGAATTTCTTGGGGTTGTTCTTTCCAAGGGCAATCAACTCCAACCTTCTAGTGCTAACATATTTTTCTTTTTTGTTCTGTATCATCTTTTCGTATTCTTTCTTGTTTTCTGTGGTCCTTCCACCCTGGTGAAATTTTCTTTTTGTTAATTTGCACTCTTCATCAAACCATGGGTTTGCTGGGAAAGTAGAAGTAATTGCCTTCTTAGGCCTAGCCCTCTTACACTCATCCAAAGCCTTGTGAACAATAGGGATCAGCATGTCCTTGTTTATAGTGTGATGCCCTGTGGTAGCTAATTTTCTTTCATACTCGATGAAAATCCTTTTGAGGGCATTCTTGAAGACTTCCCGATTGTCATGGTTCATGATGATTCTACCTTGCGGATGCACTTTCTTTTTGCTGATAGGAATCTGCCCCCTTTGATGCATGCTAATGTGGGCGTCAAGATTTACATATATTGGATTATGATCTGATTTCAGCTCTAAAGGACATTTTCCAATCACTAGTTCCTTTATCTTTGACGTGTAAACATGCGAGCAAATGACATAATCAACCACACTTTGTCCATTGTATGTTTTGCAGGTGATGTTGCCTGAGTTCGGCCATGCTTTCAAACCATTGCAAATGACCAAGTTGAATAAACTACATAGCCCCAACAACTCAGCCCCGTAGTGCGTGACATTGTGCTTACTATCTTGCGAATTCCTTTCCCACAGGTGCTGTCCCTCTTCCTCCAACCATAGTGGATCAGCTTTCTCCTTGTCCTTGCTTGCCAAGCTGAGAGCTTGTATGTTTGCAGTCCTTGCATTAAAATCCCCTATTAGAATAACCTCTCCCATGCCATTATAGATTGAAATGTCCCTTTTTAGAGCAGCAAAAGGATCCTCACGGTCTAGGTTCCTTTTCTTGTAAGATTTGGAGCCTTTTGGGGCAAAATAGCAGGCAGCCACTCTTATGACAGTTTGATTTTCTGTTATTTTAAACCATATATATTGTTTGTTTGGGTCTTCTTTCTCGACTTGAATGTTATTGCACCATATTTCTTTGATTAGGACTGCAACTCCACCATGCCCTTTACCACTATCTGTTCTCTCGTTCCAAATGGAAGCTTTTTTATATCCTTCAAAGTCTGGAATTTTACAGCCATCATGCTCATGAGTCTCCGTAAGGATGATGATGTCTTTTCCTTCTGCAATGGGCCCTAAACCAGGTCCTCTTCTCCACGGGTAACCTCTACAATTCCAACTTACTATTGACACCTGATCCTGGGGGGCCCCGAGTTCCTACTTTTGGTGAGTAATTCTGTCACTAACTTGAGCTTTCCCATCTTGTAACCAAGCCCATTTTCCTTCGTTCCTTGCTGCCTTTACTTTTTCCCACTCCTTACGCCTTTCTTGTTGTTGGACTATTGTTAAGTCCTCGTCAAGGTATATTTGTGTACCTTTAAGAAACTTCTTGTTCCTTAGCAGCTTGTTCTTATCTTCAATGTTCGCCAAAGTGACCCTTACGTGCCTACTCTTTCCATCTTTCACCCATTTTCCAATTCTGTTTGCTTGTTGAATGACACCTGTCCATTGTAACTCATCCCTAAAAAAATCTTTTGCTAGCTCCTTTGTTGGTTCATTCTCCCCATAGTCCTTTAGCCCTTTAACAATGACATTCACAGCCCTGACATTTCTGTCATTCTCTTCTCTTATCTGTCTTCGAACTTGCTTTTCTATGAGGTCCTTGTGTGTGTCTGAGGGACCTCCCACTACATGAGCCCAGCTTTTGGCCTCCTCTAATTGATCCCTCAGCTGGTTTTCTTTTATCTTTACGCTGTCCAGGACTGATTGTATCTCTTTTATCTGCAAGTTGCTGCTTTCAGCTACCTCTCTTGATATGCTTTTGTCTATTGTGCCACTTTGTGCTAAAACTTGTCTTATCGAAATCAATTCTTGCTCTCCATTTGACATGGAGATTTGAAGCTTACTTATTTCGTCTTTGAGAATTTTGTTCTCCCTTGATAATTGCCAATTGGTATCCATGATCTCTTTCATTTTAGCATCTTCAAAGAGCCCCCTTGCCTCTAATGATTGAAGCCTCTTGTTCATGGCCATTAGCTCATTGACGTACAACTCAGAGGACCACATTAGAGGTGTTGTGGTGGGACTATAAGAATCAAAAGGTTTACCCTCACCCCCTTCTCCCTTGTCTGCTGAAATTGAGACAAGATGGGATGTAGGGTTCGTTTTTTCATTACCTTCGAATTCCGTTTTTTGAACTTGCTGGATTTCAATAGGGTTTGATAAGCATTTGTGTTCCAGCCTTGGTAGAATTATAGCAAATTTTCCTCTCTTTGCAAACTTTACCTTTCGAGTTTGCCTCCGCTTTAAAATACCTTTGTACTGTTTTGCATTTACAAACACACAGTCCTTCCCTGCGTTTGACCTATCCAGTGGATAGCCCATCACATAAGCACCCCAAGTGTTAAACAGAGCTGCTGCTGCGGGCTCTACTGGAAGATGTGTTGGGGGATTAAAAGGGATTAGAGTGGTCCCTTGATGCTGTGCACCACCATTTTGGATTTCAAAAGTTTCAATACCTACCGTATTGCCTTCCACTGCCTCATTTACTAATAGCTGCTTTGGTATGTTATTAGACTCCGTTGATAAAGTAATCTTGTTTGATTCTCCCAATATGCCGGTCTGTTTTGTTATGTTAGCAGTCTCAGTTGACCCTGAACCCACACTCGAGGCCCCAGAGTTTGCCATTCCTTTCCCACTTTCAGATTGTTCAGTCATTAGAGATCTTTAAAGTTTGATGCGTGTTTTGGGAAAAGGCAGCCGTTTTGGTTTAAAAATGACTTGCGCTTGATGCAACAAATACTTTTATTTGATGACAGAGGAGAAAGCAGGCAAAGAAACTGAAAAAGACAAGATGTGGGGCACACCTGTTCCCTGTTGCGGTGATTTTCGAAGAAGCTCTGTCTCCTGCGTGGAAAGAAAACTCTGGGCCCACACGGTCACGTCCTTCTGCTCAGCCTTTGACCCTGACCCTCGTTTCTGGAAATCCTTGCCGTTGTCGCTTTTGATAAAACAACTCCCAAACTCTTCTCGGTTTCGGAAAAAGCCCTAAAAGCACCTCTGTCGCGTCAAGCCCTGGTTCTCGATATTTCCGCTCCCCCTTTCCTGTTTTCACGTTCGCGTGCCGTTTTCACGATGCGGGGCGGAGTTTCTCAGTTTCGGTTAAGCGTGGTTTAAAAATGCACTTTTCCAAATGGTGAAAATCCCACAAATTTTTACGAGCAATACTTTTAACTTGCATCAAAGTCATACTTTAAGAAATATATTAAAACTATATTGGGCCCACATTGGCCTCTCCTCTCAACCTTGCACACCCCACAACATTTTTGCTGCCATGATCAAATTCCTCCGAGACAACGAGATTCCTCCACATAGCATTATATTTTGGAAAATAATTAAAAATAAAATTTAGGCCCATAATTTACCTCCTCACATACCTCACAGCCTCCAAGAAAGCATTAATTTACTTGTGCAGGATGGCAGGGTGTGGCTTGGATTTGACCACGACCTTTCTTCATCTAATGGTCGTTGATTTTATTTTTTCTGCCCTAGCTCCTATTTGATTGCTTCTCCCTTGCTGCTTGAAACAAATATTTCCTCTGATTATGGTAGCATTCACAGATGCTAGCATCAACAATGGTGTCTTCGGGAGTAATTTCTTGAACTCATGTTGAAATTTCCTTTGCAATATCAAACTAACCCTTGAAATTTGGCATGCTGGGTGCCTTCATTTCCTGCCTTTGGAAAGGCAACCTATCCTTCACCTTCAGCATATGCGTATCTATTTTGAATGATGTCACCGAGCATACTATAAACATTTCCCTGTGGCTTCACAAATAATAGAATCTTTCAAAAAAAAATTAGACATATTCACTGCAATGCAAGCTCAAATAGTCCTTGTGAAATAAAATTACCATATCAAAAGGGATAAACAAATCAAAATAGCCATTGGCCATGAATTTCCCATGTAGGTGTGAAAGTCGTGAAAGTCGCCTCTGGGCTAATAGAAGCAAGAATTAAACTTGCTTTGATTAAAAACATTTGAAAGTGCACTTTATGTCTACCTTGAATGCCTCTTTTATCCTTGTACAATATTTAAAATATGCAAAATATTTTAAATATTAACATTTGAATTTTAGAAAGTTTGTGACTTCTAATTACGCGTGTGGGCCATTTGGAGAAAATTCACTGTGGGAAAATCGGGACCCCTGGAGCCACAAGAATTTGTGTAGGACCATAATCAATTATTTAGAGAAAACACATTTCCTCAAAATTTTCTCAGCCCTTAAAATTTAGGTACCTCCTTTGTAAATTGGCCCTCGAGATGTGTTCGCCACAATAGAAGTACATTCAAATAATGTAACAAATGACTTTTGTTCTTGATGAAAATGGAACTATAGATGTTTCAAACCAAAACAAGAAATGGGTTGTCCTTATATTTGCAAAATTTATCACTTTCCAGAACACCATTTTTGGCCTTGTCGCGACCAACAAGTAATTAAATAACCCATTAGAACTTATCTTGGAGGCACAAAATTGAATAGGCATGTAGACCTTTGACCCAAGAATGGAGTGAAAAATATTTCTTGGAAAAAGAGATCACGAGGTGAAAGATATTAATTAGCAAAGTTGCTTACTCAAACTTTTCTACAACTATGCTTGTTCAGAACCAATTAAAAAATATCAAAACAAATCCCGGGGGGCTACCACTGGGAACATTATCTCATTTTGGTACACTGAGAATGTGTGCAAGATTAATTTCCTTGAATCATTATTCACCAAAAGATATTGAAGGTTAAAGTTGACCTCTTTGAAAGGTTTTGGAAAATGCAGGTGCAAAATTGAACAAATTGCATTTGGTTTTGGTCTGGTAAAAATAGTAAATCAGATCATAAAGCTCTGGAACTTGACATGGGAGCACTTTGAGGTATCGATAATGGAGAAAAACAATCATTTTGACTTGAAAGTCATCCAGTTGCAAAATGCAAGCTCGAACAAGAGGCTAGTTTGCAGAATTGAAAGTTTGCAAACAACAAAAAAGTGTCAAAACCCTTCAGCTTTGCTTTTCAAAACCCTGTCAAAACTCATTGTGGGAAGCTGAAAATTGACATGCATGTTCACATATGTAACATGAGCGGGTCCACCAAGGGGTTTTGCACGAAAATCAACTGGAACCAAATTATGACCCTCCAAAGTAGGTCACTTGGGCAGATTCTTTAGGTGCACTTCTAGTGTACAAAGGCAATTTTTTTGAAATGGGCACTTCAAATTTGCAAAATTTGATAGTCCCAATAGGTTATTCATCATCAGATGCTTTATGGATATAGGTCAGGGTTCTTCTCCATCATCAGGGTTCAAATATCATTCCTCTCACATTGAGAGAAAGGAAAAACAAGAGGCCTTGAGGAAGATAAATGACAAAAGAATGGCTAATGCATTTGACCGGTGTGCCAATGCACACAACAAACTACAAGAGAATATGAATATATTTAAGGAATATGTAGATGAATTCATTGCCTTATATCAGTTTTGTTTGAAATGGACAAATTCGACCAAGAGCATCAAAGACCATATTGATTCCATTAAGTCATAGTTCACACAAATGACTAGGATATATGATCAATAAAAGAATAAGGATGGATTAACTAAAGCTCAAATAGAAAATATTCATGTGCATTTGTCATTTCTTTAGGATCAAAGAGAAAAAATAAAGAAATAGTTTGGTTAGTTAAGGAAAGTAGTCAACTTGAGACTTGCTTCATTATCTAGGTTGCTGGCCAAAGTAGAAAAAGTTGAATAGAAGATGAAGATTCCAAGCATTGTGGATGAAGCTGGGGATTTATGCATGCAATTTGAATGTCAGAATCACATTCTTAGCTCAACAAAAGAAAATTGGGATGCAATTTTAGCACACGTTAAGGTAATTTACAAGAACATTCTACCTTCTAAAGAAGTTGCAAATGTGTAGAAAATTCAATCTTGTTTTTTATAGTTTTGTAGAGGATTACAGTATTATTTTTGGTTTTTGTTGAAAATATTTTGTACATAGAATTAGTTTTGGGGCATCTCCATCTTAGGGGGAGAGTTTTGGTAGGAATCATACAGTCATGGGGAGTACATGCAATTTTTTTTTTTCTTAGGGTTGTCCTAAGAAGGATAATTTATTCCCTTTGTCCTTAATTTCAAAGGGGAAGTGAGTACAGATAAAGGGGAGAGAAGAATTGTAAATAATTGTGTGTTACCATCAAATACAAAGGGGGATATTGTTGGAAATATGTGTTGTCATTGATGTCCACTTGATGTTTGGAAATATGTGTTGTCCTTGTTGATGTCAACTTAATGACAATGTCATATTTTTATAGTAATGGATTTATGGTGTGAGACCAAAATTTGGGAGATATGGTTTGACATGGATGTAGACTTGGGTTCAACCAATGTTTAAGGTAAGTCAATCTAGAAGACCTTGCAAATGTATCCATAATAGTATGACATTCTAAAAGTATGAATTGTATATGATCAAGATTGTAACACATCAATTCATGATTTGGTTCATAAGTAAAGTGACACTAAATGATTTATATATGTTCAAGGAGTTAGATGACTGAAAATTGAGTCTAAATTCATACTTACGTAATTAGGAAATGTTGTCTAAAGCATATACTACATATTTTCCTAAGTTAATGACTCTGTATTTTGGTTCGCACTCTACCACATTGAATTTTATAGTTGTGTGGTTTTGAAGTTAAGTTTGGAAGTTAGGAAAGAGGTTATTCCTATAATTCCATGTCATAAACATTTCTACAACAAGAGTTAGAAGTAACAGTTCTTTAGATTACATAACAGAGCTAAGAGTCTCACATGTTCTCTAGATTGCTCCACATTCCTTTGGAGTGATAGATAAGTTTATGTGGACTTGAGGATATGTTGAGAGAGGTGTATGGGTTCATCCATATGTGTTTCAAATGTTTTGGTGAATCATAGTGCTATATCTTAAGTGTTGGTGTGTGTCTGGAATGCTCTGTCCTTGTATATTTAGTAGGTTTCTTATTTTACGCTAGCATATGATGATCGAATTCTTTAGGATAAGGTTGTAAGGATGTTGTTGATTAACTACATTGTTCACATATTGGTCCGCATGATGTTTTTGGTTTCTCCCTAGTGGTGTAAAGATGAACAATTGGCAATTTTGGTGGTGTTAATGTTCTTTGGGCAAATATTCTGGTTTCTTTCCTTTGTGGTTAATCCTGATTAATTAAATTTTCTTTGAAGAATGTATTGTGATGTTTTTGGTCCCAATTATGCCTTGAGTTGATCGGCAACTTATTGTGCTTCATGGTGTACATTTATCAAGCCGACCTATGTGAAACATCAAAAAATGGGTTCATCAAAAATGGAATGGGGGTATGATGTGTCTATCTTCCTTAGTTAATTAGGAAAAAGAGATCCCCTAGGGAAAGATTGACTTTCAACCCTTAGGTGAGTCAAACTTGGTGGAGATCTTGTTATTTTCCTTATGACCTAGGATGGGGTAAATCAACTAAAACAACACTTTTGGGAGATGAATGAAAAATGCAATGTAACACATGAAATCACTAAATTAAACCTTAATCTAACATAATTTGGCAGATTTGAGAAGGGCTTGATTTTATGCACCTATGATAAAAAGGTTATGTTGAGTGTCCTCTTGGGAATTATTCTCCCAAGGGTGAATGGGTCTTGCTATAGGGGTTGAAAAATTTCTTTCACATCGTCTGGTCCTATGTCTATACTCCTGATTCCTCTGGGTTTCATAGTCAAAAATTGGGAAATAAATTCAAAAAGTGAGTTTCCAAGGCTTATCGGCAATGTTGACAAATTTTGCAACTTTTCTCTTTTGATAGATCTTCAATCCTTCTTCAACCTAATATCTATAAAACACACAAGAGGGAATTTTTTTTAACTTTTGGTGAATGGGGGTTTGCCTTGGTCAAACCCTGTTTTTGGTAATCAAACCTTGAAATGAAACAATGAAACATGAAAGGAATGATGAATAAACAAGTTCTATGATGCAACTCACCAAATACTTAATTTGAAACCCTTGAAGGATTGAAACTTAGTAGATCTCTCCAAGGTTTTGATCTTGCATGAAATGGCTTGATTGATGATGTGATCTTGATGCTTGAATCTTGATTTGAAACTTGAAACCTACATCTATTGAACAAGACAACTAAGAGGGGGGATTGAATCAGTTGTCACAAATTAAAATTTTATAATATTTTTTGAAAATTAGATCAATCACAATTCTTAACTCTGCTAAAATGATTAAACATTAAATGCAAGTGTAGAAATTGAAAACCATCACACAAACATAGTAACACTAGATTTATGTGGAAAACCCAATGAGGGAAAAACCATAGTGAGGATTAACTCACACTATAGAGAATATCAAAACTGATTACAAAAGGCTCACTGCCTGAGAAAAAGGATCACTTCCAAAACAAGGACTCACTGTCCAAATTAGGACTCACTCTCCAATAGGGCTAACCACCCAGAGGGCTCATTACCACAAAGATACAAAGAAGATAGAATAGATATGTTATAGAGAGAAGACAAATGAATGCAATAGATAAATCTACCACAATTTTCTCAACCAATTGCAAACATGCATGAATGATAAATTCCACCTTCAACTCACTACATCTAGAAACTCAACATTTAGACTTCACACTGATCTGCCATAGTCACATTACATTCATCCACTTGATTTGCACCTATTTCACATCTATCTGATCCATTTCTTTATGCTTATCTCTTTGTACTACTTTCACCACTAACTTATCCTGTATTTATACCATCTTCAACTTTGAAAAATATCCAAACTCGTCTATCCATCATTAAATTCAAATTAGGTGATGCCAAAACAAACTAGAGTGGAATTAGAATGAAGGAAAACCAAACACATGCTTGATGAGGACCCAAATAGGTCCCAACATGCTTCATCAATTTTGAAGGTAGTGTTTAACACAAGGTCGTCCAAACTAGTGTAAAACACATAGAACAATTAAGCATGATCCTTCCAGATGCTGAAATTATCTTCAATATGATCATAAAAAATTAACTCTAGAGCCACAAGTCATAAGACTTAACCAAAGAGAAATCCAGACCAAAAATATTTCTCCTAGACCTTAGCCAGATACGCACAAAACCACAATTCATAATTGGTGAACATAACTTGCACTGTACAATGAATCAAAAACCAAAAATATGGATATAACAGCTTCCAACAACCATGATCAACATATATGAATTGCACACACATAGAAGCAAATTCTAGACCAAAACCCAAAGAAACTAGTGAACACCTGCAATATTCTTTCAATACAATTTTATCAATATCCTTGACATACACAACCAATAACCCGCATTCATGACATTAATGAAAACAACAAGTAGTTGATAGCCAATTGACCAATTGACATCAATGAAAACACTTTGCAACAACTTCTTCATACTTGCAACAATCTACCCCTTTGTCATTGATGGTAACACATGATGTAAAAACCATCAAAGACAACATACTAGCTTTGAACATACTTCTTATGATTTTTCTTTATGTTTCTCCCCCTTAGTAGATAATATTTTTCTCTTTACATCTCTATCTTTTCGCATCTCTCTCATCTCCCCCTTTGAAATCAATGGAAAAGGAAAAATATGTTTTACATTGATTTCTCTTTTTACATTAGAAACAAAATACTTATACAATGACAACCCATGACACTACTGATCCCCTTGAAAGGTAGCCACCAAAATATCAATCCAAAAGAAAGATAGATCCATAGATCCACCAGACTGATCCATCTCCATATGCATCTAGTTCAATAAAGGTGGGGCAATGACCCCTAACTTTTCCTGGAGATACTCAAAAGTATCTTTAGGAAGAGCCTTCATGAATATATTAGCAATTTGATCCTTCATAGGGACATACTCAAGATTTACTTCATTCTCCACAACCTTCTCTCTCAAGAAATGATACCTAATAGATATATGCTTTTTCCTTGAGTGAATCAACAAATTATTGTTAATTGCACTTGTGTTATCATAGAAGATATAAATAGGATCATCATACACAACTATGATATCTCTCAATGTTTGTTTCATCCATAGAACTTGTGTACAACAAGATGCAACATCTATATACTCAGCTTCAACAGTAGATAGGGAAATTGAAGCTTTCTTTTTACTCAACCATGCCATCAATCTACAACCAAGAAAGAATGCACCACCACTTGTACTTTTCCTGTCATCTACACATCCAACCCAATCTACATCTGAATACACACTTAGTGTAAAGTCAGTATCTCTAGGATACCACAAGCCATAATCCATAGTGCCATTCAAATATTTGAATATTCTTTTAACAATAGCAACATGTGTTTCTTTAGGATCTTCTTGAAATCTAGCCACAAAATAGGAAACATGCATAATATTTCGTCTAGTAGCAGTCAAATACAATAGTCCGCCAATCATAGATCTATACTTGCTCTGATCATCCTTTGGTGAATCGTCATCTTTACCTAATTTGTAACTAGTCACCATAGGAGTGTATACTGTTTTGGAACCATCCATTGCAAACTTCTTCAACATCTCTCTCACATATTTAAACTATGAAATAAATATTACTTTCTCTGTTTGATTAATTTGTAGCCCAAGAAATAAATTCATCTCTCCAAACATATACATTTCAAACTCTTTTTGCATCTCTTCTGCAAACATTTTACACATAGTTTCATTTCCTCCAAAAATATTTTCATCAACATATACAACCACAATTAGGATTTTGTCATTTTCAACTTTAGAGTATAGGTTACTATCTATTGTACCTTTGTTGAAACCTTGCTGAATCAAATACCTGTCTAATCTTGCATACCAAGCTCTAGGAGCTTTCTTCAAACCATATAAAGATTTCTTCAATCTGCATACCATATCTTGTTGATCTAGAAACTTAATTCATTCCAGTTGTTCCATGTATACTTCTTCTAGATCACCATTCAAAAATGTAGACTTGACATCCATCTAATAGACTTTGAAATCTCTATGAGCAGAAAATGCTAAGAACATTCTAATAGCTTTCATTCTTTCCACTAGAGAAAAAATCTCATGAAAATCTATACCGTCTACTTGTGACTAACCCTTACACACAAGCCTTGCTTTATTTCTGACCACTTCTCCATTCTCATTCAACTTATTTCTATCTAATACCCACTTTGATCCAATAATGTCTTTGTCTATCAGTCTTGGGACCAATTCCCAAGTTTGATTCTTCTGAATTTGCATAAGTTCTTCCTTCATAGCTTCCATCTAATGCTCATCTTTACATTCTTCACTTACAGTCTTCGGTTCAATCTTAGAAAGTGAACATAGATTTACTTCACCAGCAACAACTCTGCTTCTTGTCAATACTCCTTTTTTCTTGTCTCCAATGATCTAATTTTTTGAATGATTCTTCCACACATATCTAGGAGTCTTAGGTGACACTACTGGAGCTTCTTCTTCTTTTTCTTCTTCATT
>VDFB02021300.1:0-12395 GCA_007258455.2 Sequoia sempervirens | reverse complement strand
ACAAGAGAGTTAAGAACATGATTCACGTAGAGAGAAACACTGACATGGAGATCGTCATCGAGACTGCTGTACTTCCACAGGGGAAGAACTTGGCTGAGTTGGAATCTCAAGATTTTGAGGTTATCACAGTCAACCTTGGTCGTGATCACACGCCGTGACCAAAGTTGATCTCCTAAGTTGCCAGCGACAGCACAGGATAGAATACTAAAGGACTCGAGAGGATAGTCCCGCCAAGGCTGAAATCAGGACAGCCTTTCACGTAAGATATTTCTAGCCTTGTGCATAGACCCGATGCCATTAACACACTTCCGCTGATGCTTGAGCCTCCAGCAGAGCAAAGTCAACTTGATCACTTGGTTGCATATGGCAAGCGTTTGGATGAGTGGGAGGAGGAGTTCGTTGCTAGAGGTCGTGCTATGCTTATAGAGTTATATCAGTTGCGGTACAATGCACGAGAGCTCCGTCTTTGTCTTCAGGATGAGGAACGAGATATGGCTATTAACAAACCCAGAGATGATATTATGATTGCTCACCTGAGTGTGGCGTATGATGCGGTCATAGACGCAAAGGACAGAGAAGCTATCTACTCTTGGAAAACACAATTGGTTTTCAAGGTAAAGATAGAAGACACTTTGGCATCAGAATTGACTGAGAGTAGAGAGGACGTCACTAGTGCACTCCGGTTTGTGAGGACTCTAGTATCTAAACTTACCGTGTAGTTATCGGTCGAGGTGGTGCCTATGTTGAGCTTCTGAAGCCCGTTCGGTCGAGCTTAAGGCACTCATTCATACCATTTTCCAGTGGGAGACCGTTGGCTGTAAGGTTACTCAGCTTACAGTCATGTCGGCATTGTTCGATGAGGCAACAAGGAGCAGAGGTGAACTTCAGTCTCAGATCACAGCTGGTGAGGATATGCTGCACCGACATAGCATTCTTCGACAGAGTCTCATAGCTCCAGATAGTGTCTGATCCAGCAATCTCGTTGAGGGATTGATTGCCGAGATCCTGCGTAAACCGGTTCCGCCTCTCGGGATAGACATTACACGAGTTGAACTTGGTGTTACCCTTTCAAGTTAGCCTTCGATGTTGTCATCACATGCATATCCTATTGAGATTTGCTTTACACACTTGGAGTTTCATTTAGGGTTTACGTTAACTGATGGTAGTCTTCCAGTTAACTCGCTTTCAATAAGGGCGTGCATGCTCGCACAATTGTCCATTTTTAGATTAGATGTTTCGGTTAACTGATGGTAGTTTTCCAGTTAACTGTATAGTTTACTTCATTAGGGTTTGGGCAAATCTTGCATGCATTGCAAGAGCGTAGATGACTCAAAGGTGATTTTAGGGTTCCCTACACCTTGATGTATATAAATAAGAGCTTTTGCTCATTTGTAAATAACTTTTGCTTGAGAGAGAAATATATTCGCCTACCTTGCCCTCAATATTGCTCTTTTGGTATTTGTTCATGTGTCTTAGCTATTACGATTAATTGTTATGCCACATAGGGTTTCAAGAGATTGTAATGGTGGATTCTTTCCATAGTTTAGATAAATCTGTTTTGAACATCTTTACCATTGTGATCAATCGTTATGCCACATAGGGTTTCGAGAAATTACGGTGATAAATCTGTTTTGTGAATCTTTATTATTACAATCAAGGGTTATGCCACATAGGGTTTCGTGAGATTGTGATAATAAATCTGTTTTGTGAAGTCTTTACTATTTTGATCAAGTGTTATGCCACATAGGGTTTCATAAGATTGTCATGGTAAATTCTTAAATCTGTTTTGTGCCCAATAAACTTATTCAGGTTGAGATAATAGTCGCGCCACCTTGCCTTCAAGTAGAGAATCTGAATTCGTTTATCGTCAGATAGTCAAACTTTGCTCCGTTTCCTCATGCTCTGTTTTCCTGAGGAGATTGGATAGATTAAGTTTAGTTGTAGTTAGTGGATTTGCAAATCCAGAAAATACTCAGCTGCAACGTATAAGTTCTTTCAAGAAAGCCTTGTGCCTCTACAGCTGAAACAAAAAGACAGGACATAGTTTAGCTTATTTCCCTTTGCAAGTATTTTTGTTAGCGCACAACGAGGGAGCTTCCCCTCCTAATTTGAAGAGCACTCATTGCGTAGTGTACATAGGCTGTTCATAACAACTTTTACTCCAGAGGTGTTAGTTGTTACGGCAACATATAGCAACCTATACCTAGGTATGCTTGAATCTCCACGCTTGGATATATCATGGATAACAATATTCTTATCAAAAACTAATGAATCCTTATTCTCCTATGTAAGATAATATTAATACGTGTAGAACCCTATGTTGAAAACTATATGTTATTAACATTTGAATACCAAATGTGGCACAATATCCTTGATAGTAAATTGTAAGCGGTTTAGGGATGCTCACATTGAATGAGGAATGATAACCATGGTAAGGTTTAAATTGAGATTTTGTATGTGTGGATGGAAGTGTCATGACCAATGCATAGGTATCCTTGAGAGATCTTGTAAGGAGAACTACGTGTGACTTTGATTCATTTGGAAGCGGGTACGTAGGCGGTCCTTGGGCGAAGGATGCCTCTATGACCTCAAGTTCGTAGGGAGAGGGTCTAGGGGGGGATAACTCCCAGATATTGGGATTGTTCCTACATGGTTTGGCCTTTCCTCCTCAGTAAGCTTCAATTTGAGGCTAAAATGGGTGTCGAATGGATATGATCAAGTTAAGGGAATTTAATAACTTATATTTAATGCATAATAGGCTTCTATTAAACATAATGAAGTAAGGGATTTAACTACTTTATAATGGGTATTTGATTATATATATATGTTGGGTAAATTCCATCTCGTGTTAGTTCCATGTATCTCTTATGTGTCTGTGTAAATTCAACTCCATATCTAGAGGTCTTTATGTATAGGCCTGTCTATCTATTGATTGTGATTGAGATTCATATTATGTATGACCTGCCCAAGAGTGATCCTTTGGGATATTTGAGCAGTGACAATCAGTCATTGGACCGTGCTAATGACCGATGTTTGGGCTACTGCTTGGGATCAATCAGCATTCACCTAGTTCACAAAGGTGAAGGTAGCAGGCTACCCTAGTTATGATACAATCGTAGCGGTTGGACGGGTAGGGACCCATCCGTGCGGGTAACGGTAATCCGAAGTTAACCGTGTATTGAGAGGGCTCATTGGTTGTCACCAATAAGCACAGAAGTGACCGATGCCAAGTGTTACCCGAGATTGTGAAGAAGATAGCTAACAATGCCTCTAAGGTCACAAGGTGGTATATGTCGGGAGCTACTTCTTCCTGGATGGACAGACTTGTCATTAGTGGTCTATATGCGATTGAAGTTGGAATCAACTGGGTTTGGTAGGTTCACTATTTGGAGAAACCCTTGGGATGGTGGACGGACCCGCGGTGTAGTATGGGATGCACCGAATCCCCTTCCCAATTGTTAGACTATATACTTAGTATTGTAGGGTTGAGGATGGACCCGCGGTGTAGTATGGGATGCACCGAATCTTCTTCCCATTTGTCCCATGGTGCATAAGACTGGAGGAAAGGATAGGACCCGCAATGTAGTGCGCAATGCAACGATATTCTTTCTATCTGGGATGCATTATGGACATGTGTTAGCCATTGTGCATGGGAAGTATGTTGGAGCTTGCCACTGTGTATGTGATGTATGTTGGAGCTCGTCACTGTGTATTTGTGATGTATGTTGGATCTCGTTATTGTGTATTCGTGATGTATGGTGGAGTTCGTCACTGTGTATATGTGATATATGTTAGAGCTTGTCACTATGTATTTGCAATATATATGCTAGAGCAAGTCACTATTGTAAATGTGATGTGTATGAGACAATCATTATTGTACTTGTGATGTACATATGAGTAATCACCATTGTACTTGTGATTTGTGTATGAACCAATCACTATTGTATGTGTGATGTGTATGAGCTAGTTAGCTTGTGTATGTGGAGGAAAGCTCGCGACAATCAATATGTATGATCTTTTGAATTAAGGTATGAATGACACCTTGTGAATATTGTGAATGTTTGTACACAAATGTTTGGTAATGTTCAGTATGGATCCAACACTTGATGGCAAGATTATTATCATTATATTATAATTGATTATTTTGATAGCTTACATGTACTAAATTAATAGTTATGGGCTAAGGTGAGATAATAGATCTCATACAAGAGGAAAGATTGAACTCCCTCTGTCATTGTGGGGAGAACTACGAAGCCTCTGATTTCCCATAAGGGGATACGTAGGTAGGGTCATCATGAACCCTCGAGGCTTAGGTTGTAGGTCTAGGAAATACCTTGTCCTTGGGACTTTACCACAAGTTTGAGTGTAAGCATACAAGTAGTGGTGTTGATTTTTATTGCCACCATGGTGAATGCAGAGCTATTGAAATTAACACTTCTAATTTACATGAAATATATTTGGTTAGTTAAGTCTGTAGTTGTGCATTGTTTATACATAAAAAAAATTGTTATACTCGAGATGGGGATTTTACAGAAGGGCATTACCAAATGTGGAATAAAAAACAAAGTGTACAAACCTTCCTCACCTCCAGCATAGTACGGCATAGCACCGTAAGGGGTAGAAGGAATTGGAATGTATGATGCAAAGAAAAGCTCATCATCGCAAGGAAGAAAGATAACACCGTATGGCTAGGGGAGGACTACACAATACGAAGAAGAACCAGCATTCAATAGACAGTACGGGGGAAGGTATTGTGGAGTGTATATCCTTGCACGGTACAACAAACCAAGGACAACAAGGTACGAAATAAAGGTGGCAGCAATGTACAATGTAGCAGCAACAAGGTACGCCTACATCCAGTACGACTCCTAGCAAACTAGACAGTACGGATAAGGAACAAACGAGATTCAATACGGTTCACTCCAAAAATTAACATAATACGACAGACATTCTAGGCAAGATTGGCACGGAGGCAAAAGAGAGTTTTCTCCACCCTTTAACAACATCATTACCTTTGCATCATATGGTGTGGCATATGTTGGTTAAACACTATGAAATCTCTATTTTCTGGCTTCGTCAATATTGTTTTTTGCCTCTTAAAAAATTTTGAAAATGAGGTGTGCCATGAAGTTCTATGTGGTTTTGAAGGTCTTAAATTGGGCTTGGTGGCACTCATTTGAACTAGCAAGTACACTTCCAAGTTTTTCTACCGATCCTTATCCACAATATCGTCATCAGTGCGGCACATTTTCTCTAATGTTACTTGATGTTTACTTGTCATTTGGAAAAAGACTTTTTTTTTGGGGGGGATGATGTAGTCGATGTGCAATGTCTATTATTATGCTTCGGTAATATTGGTTATCCAACTATGTATTAATTGTTTGTATTAATTGGTTGTCAACTATGGGTAGTTACAAGCGTCAGTTGGTTAATGGTTGTGTTCCTCTTGGCAACTGTCAAGTCTTTTAAATACATTGTGTACCGTCAAGGAGAGTAGTATGATCTAGTCAGATCAACTTTGATTCTTGGTTGACCATCTCTGGTCTTCTTCTGTAATAATTTCATAAGCAAATAAAGATATATTTTACTCATGTATCTGGTATGCATTGTCATCTCCATTATTAATTCATGTATAGAATTTATTAGATGGAGCAGAAAACAACCATTTGAATGTGGTGTAGGTTGTAATAGATGTGATGTATGTGTGTATGATAGCAAGGAATTCATACACTCAAAGATTTTATTGAGGAGGTTTCCCATTATAATGTGGTTTAGGTTGTGATAGATATGGCCTATGTGTGTACAATAGCAAGGTTGTTGATTGAGGCTACCTATAAACATATTTTTTGGACCCCTTCTTGTGTGCATGCCATGAATAATGCACTTAGAGGCACAAGAAAAAATGACTAGATCCAACAAGTTGTAATTGATGCATGAGATGTGCATATGTATATCTACAATCACACATTGCATGCACTATTTTGGACCTTCTCGAAGAAGGAATCTATCAAACCTATTGAGACAAAATATGACCCTTACTTCATTCTCTTAGAGAGGATGCTTAAGTTACAAGGTCCTTGCAACTAATGGTCATGACATGAATGGAATCAGTAGGTTGAGTCCAAGTAAGTAGGGGAAGAAGGTGAAGGAAGTGATGAAAATCAACACTTTTTGGGCTCATTGCAAATACATTATCTCTATAACATCTCTAGTTTTCATAGTGATCATATGGGGAACTATAATGCTCCAAGCCTTAGGGAGGGGTATGAATCTATTGATGGCATACTTGACCAAACAAACATTGATGTAGAAAACAAAGACCCCTTCTTGCAATTCTATAATGAGCACATCCAACATATCATTTAGCAGAGATGGAAAGCTCAACACTCCCTTGCATATGGTTGCATATGCATTGAAACCAATGTGGTAGGTCCAAAGGCCTAGAAGAGTTGCCCCTAATGTAGATATTGAGTTAAAGAGAGGCTTCATAAAGGCCATTCTTAAAATAGAGTGCAAAGGATCTCAACATCATCAGTCATGAGTGGATCATATTTGTCATATTCAGTGGCCATGCAAAAAGAGGTGAGGTTGAATAGGGAGGCTTTGGTGCAAGATGACCCAATACTATGGTGGCATTTACATGGACCTCGATTAATGACAACCACACTAGCCATTCAACTCTTATCATAATTGTTTAGTTCCGTTGTTGCTAAGAGAAATTGCTGTCCATACAATTTCGTCCACTTTGCGATGCCAAACACACTTATCTCTAAAAGAGCAAAAGAACTTGTGGCTAAATACGTAGTGCCTTGTGTCTCATGGACCATAAAATGATTAAGTGAAAGGAGAATCTAGCAGCATAGTGAGATGTAAATCCAGATAAGTCAATGTAAATTGATGAGGATCAAGAAAGGTTGGTTGGCGTCTCTGTAAAGGATCTCCAGATAGTTGGGTCCAATGTCATGCCCCTGAAATTGCAACACTTAAAGTATAAGAAAAATCAAGCATCAAAATGCAAATAAATAAATAAAATAAATAACAATATGAATATATAAATATTAACAATATAATATTATAATTATTACAATATAATACTATAAGCATTTAAAATATATATACAAAACTAATATATAAATAAATATATACTAAAGAAAGGAAACATGTAATATGTTAATGTAAACAGCAACGATTACCATCATACATATAAGACAATCGATGGGATACGAAGCGGCAATCTTTAACGAGAAAGAAGTGCTTAAGAATTTGTGTTCACTAAGCCAGCGTTCAGACTTAATATGCAGCAATTGGGATATTAAGAAGACATCGATAGGCAGCAGTGTTTTAAGGCAGCGATCAAGACTAAAAGAATTGCAATTAAAATAATAATAATTAATACCAAACAAAGCCCTAAAGGCAGCGCTTAATCTGGAAGGGGTGTGACTATTGCAAGGCAATGATTGCATGAAGAGGTATGACTCTCTCAAGAAAAGGATATATAAGGAAGGTTAAATCACTTGTAAAAGGCATGAAAGGAAAATGAATTAGAAATCTAAAGAACATAAAATGGAAGAATAAATAAAGAAAGCTGGAACAATATAAATATAATCAGATTTAAGGACAAATATATGAACAGCAAATGAGAATAGAAATACGAGTAACTCTTGAGTATAGCAGCAAATACATTATAGTCAGATTTGGAAGAAGAGATACGTGGGAAGATGGATATATACACAGCAAGGAAAGTATTCTCAGAATATTCTATATGATGGGGCATATTCTCAGAATGTTCTATGATGGCCGTCAAATATAATCCCATGGATAGCTAACATCAGTGTCTCATCATCGTCCATACATCCCTCAAGCCCCCTCCCAACCCTAGTTTGCATGCAAAGGAGCAGTTTTTTTCTTTTCATCATTCACACCCCTTCACCCACCTGTCTCTCATAGCTGTGACATTAGATGACCTCCAAATAAATCAAGGTGTGGCCTCTCTATTCTGCAATTGCTGACTTTGTTTCTTTTGGCTTCTAGTTTCACTCTAGGCCTCACTCTTGTGTTGCAATACAATACCTATCAATCCTTCTATTGTTGAATCTCCACCTCTTGTGTGAGTACAAGCCTCTGTTTATGCAGTTTTGCAATCACTACAAATCAATTACAATACCAAACATCCAACACCTCAATAGAGAAGAAAGATGTTGATTTGTCTAATCTTTCTTCTTCAAGCAGTTAAATTCAAAGGCTAGTAAAGACAAAAAGTCTTTGAAGAAAAGTGTTAAGCCCCGACTTGAGTCACAAATTAATCTTGTTGATTCTAAGTCAAAAAGTATGTTGTCAAAACCCATCATGAAATACAATACCTATCAACCCTTCTATTGTTGAATATCCACCTATTGTGTGAGTCTAGGAGACAATAAAACCCAATAAACATCATATTGGTCTAGGGTACACAGGTTTTGTGAATTTTCATTGACCAAAATATTCCAAACCTATCAAATTTGTGTCGAAAGGTATTCAAAAACAACAATCAAGCCTTCACTTGTCGATTAGCCATGTAAAATTGACATGTTTCTAAGTCAACCAAAATAAACTTGCACTAAAACCCATTAAGTCCAAACATGTTATCATTGTGGACGTTGAGGCCATACCTCTCATTAATGTTTTCATCTACATCCTTCTCTAATCATGTGGTCAATACACACATTTTGAAAAACATTGTTATGTGAAAGATTTGCCTACCAAATCAATGAAGCATATACATTTTGGATCGATGAATAATTCCAAATGGAAAACTAAGGCTCACCTATTGTCAAAATCCTATATAAGAGTCCAATCGACCATTTCAGATGATAGCTCATCTACTCCTAATACAAATGTTGTTGTTGATCCACCTGATATGAAATTGAACATTACAGATATTGTTGAGCTTGTTGAACTTGTCTACTCATGATGCCAATGTTAGTTGTCAATCCAATTAATAATGAGCTTTGCATTGTAAATACTATTGATACTTATATTATCGAGCAACAACCTACTAAGAGAATTGTAGAGTTGCACTCAATTCCCACAAAGGATTATTATGCACTCAATTCCCACAAAGGATTATTATGCACTCAATATTTATGATTTCCCATTCTAACTAGCATATTGACAATGAGCACACCATAATGGTTAGATATGTAACTAGGTTCAAATTATTTGAGGCTATAGATATTCCCTCTTGTTGATTATTCTTTTGCACTTGAGTTGTAAGTTGAAAACCCAAAAGGGAAGTTTATTGGAAATTTGTGATGAAAACTCAAGAGGGAGTCATTGAGTTGTGAATCTTTATACCCAGGTTCATGTATGTTGATTTCCTTCCATGAAAACCTTTGCAAGAATTCTCCACTCTCATCTTACAAAGGGGAACATCAAGATTCAGATTTTGAGTTCTTCAAATATGGAACTTAGAGATTTCTCACAATGCCCATTGAGAATTTGTCATTCAAGCATATTGCCACTTATCACTATTGCATCTCAACAAGTAATGTTCTACTCGACACCTGAACACCTAAGATTGCACACCTCATTTTGGTTTTTGATGACTATGCATGAAGCGAGATCATCATAACCTTCTTTCCCAATGCAATTTTTTTACCACACGATCAATTTTTTAAGTGTCAGCATGTGTCTTCATTTGCAAGCTAGATGGAAAGTTGGGTCATTCAATGCATGCATCAGCATACTTTTGGGTTACTCATAGGTGCGATCAGCCTAGGTTATCCAATTTTCAAGCCACATAATGTAGCTAGCATACTTTTGAGCTACTCATGGGCACAATCAGCCTAAAGACAAAAGTGACAAAGACACAAGTTAAACAGCCTCCTGCTGCAAATTTCACCACTCAAAAGTAATGTTGAGTTTTCAATCAACATAGAAAATGATGGTCAAAATTTTCACAAAAAAACAAATACGGTATTCTATCAAAACAGGATATAGCATCATGAATAGCTAACTGTATTTGAGAAAACAAACTCAAGTCTTTACCAAATCAATATCTTCATTCTTGAAAATTCTAAAACCATAGAAGTAAACAAGCTATCACTCAAGCAAAACCTTTTGGAAAAGGTTGGAGCTTCATATCAAGCGAACATAAACAAGTTGCCCAATATACAACAAAAGCAGGGTTTTACCACTACCCCTTCTAATTAAGGGGGGATGTAATACTATTGTACATAATCCTAGCTGTATTAGGATAATATTTTTAATTTATATTTCCTAGATACTGTAAAAGCTAAACAATCATCTAGAAGATGAACAAAACAGTCATTTCATATTGATAAATATGTATATTGTTTCACATTTTGATCAATGGATGAATGTTATGTGTTTCACTTAACAGTTTATTGTTGTCCGTTCCATTTCATTTGTCAATCTTTTCTGCATTATATTCCTAGGCCTACAATATGTAGAATGTTATGCTAGAATCATCACTTGTTGTAATACTTTGTTGTTTTATGTTTATCTTTTGTAGAGGCCTCTAACCTAACAACCAAAAAAATAATTAGTAAACTGTTATATGCCATTTCCTTTATAAAATCTTGAAGATAAAGGATGTCATCTTTTTGTTGACAAAGTTCTAAAACAAGTAGATTAGCTGATGTTAACGTAGACCATTCTCAGCACACAACTGCAAGGCAGGGCCCACTTGTGGAACTATGTCTATAGACTATTCATTATATGATTATTTGCTAGTATGCAGTTTGATTCAGTTTATTATTGATATGTTTATGTTTTTAATATTGTAATTAGCAATTATAATATATGTGCAGATTGTAGTAAGCATTATATTTGTTTTTATCTTCATGATTGATTTAGCAATAGACATTTTATTGTGTTATAAACTGTTTTCACAATTAGTTATATCAACAATAACGTTTGATTCTTGTAGTTAGTTTTATCTTTTGTCTTTTCTTGTAGCCAGCTTTGTTATTTTCTATAGCATTACTGTTTCGGTAGCATAGTTCCTTTTCTGCAGCCAGCACTGCCCTTGTCCATCTTTCCTTCCTAAAATAGTTGCATACATACCATACTCAACTTCATCACCTACAGCCCTTATGCACATTTCCGCTATCTTTCACAAGCTTATGCTCCCAAATTGACAATGGATTAAGCTAAACTATATTATTTCAAGTATATTGACATTGAATTTAAACATCAATCTATTCCATAAAGCTGTCGCATAACCAGCTCAGTTTCATTCAATCAATAATCTTGTTTATCAAGTTGGAGTATGCCCCTTTTATTTTGCCTAAGTATGTAAGAAGCCTTGATAAAATCTCCCCTTGAATGACTGATTTTTGATGATAGGAATTTTGTCAATTTAGTTTGCTTACGAACCATTCAACTGCTCTACTTGAAACTTTTTTGTGTTTTTGGTGTATGAGATGAATGCATAAATGTTAAAGGCTTCTAAATGATTTTTCCAAGGACTGAAGTAAAACTGAGAATGCAATGCAAAGCCTCTTTTTGACCTTCAAATGCAAGGAATGACTGAAATAACTTAAAATCTGCATCTACAGCATTATGGTATTTCGTCAAACAATTGATGTGCATACTACAAAACTCCTTTATTGCTATGATGACTGATTGCATTTGATATAACAGAATGATGCAATTACAATCAGCTGTACCACTGCTATCAACACTATAGGAGATGCAAATATGGTAACAATGCAAGATACAGGTATGCTGTATAAGACAGCAATGTAATATATTCGCCTAATACAATATTTCAACTAGAATCGCTATTACAATATCCTCAATACAATGCCAATAATCTCTATGCAACTTCTAAATGAGAACCTGGAATCCAATGCATGCCTTAAATGAGGATCAACAACTGTAGCCAATGGAGACTCAGATTTATAAGCACGTACAGGTAGGGTATTGACTGATTTTGATCTTGCCTGGACTGAGAACTCTTAACAGCACTTGCAGATTGAATGTATATGCCCAGAAAACTCCCACATCCGGCCTCTTATGAATATCATACACTTCCAGCAATAGGTGTGCAGCTCGGATAACAATAGCAGCAAGATAAGATGTGCTTCTTGGGAAAATAAAGTCACACATTCAGGTTTGATTTAATACTCAGAAATGGATTCCAGAACACAAATCACCTTTCATGCCACGATACGAAGGACACTTGCAGCAATGACAGTCAATACCCTTGCCAAACTCAAAATTGATTTTTACTATTCATGTTACTATAGCGGTACTGTAGAGGCACTATTCACGTCACTGTAGCAGCATTATTAAAACTTCTGATCTGCACAATATTCTTTGATGTTTCTTGAAGTATGTATCTCCAATGATGGTTCTTTCAACAATCTAGAAACTTCTCTTCAAACCTT
>VDFB02021299.1:5637-20394 GCA_007258455.2 Sequoia sempervirens | reverse complement strand
AGAGCATACCCATACACACCTTCCCAATTTCATTCAAGGGTAACCCTTGATATCTCTTTGCAATGGAGAAAGATATTGTATTAAGCATTGTCCTAGGGACTAAAAATGATCTAATGAGGGGTTCACCACCAAGTGTAAACTAGGAAAACACAATGAAATCAAGATGTAATGTAAAACCCTAATATGATGCAAACTTGAACTAAATGACCTAGAAGTGCATATAAATCATAACAAAAAGCTATTAAACCAGAAGTGTGAACCTGAAAACTTGTAGAGGATTGAATGAATGTTGGAAATGCTATTGATCTTGAAATTTTAACCTACTAGGACTCATTTTCCATTATGGGCCAATTAGTCCCAGATCTGGATTTCTACACAAAAGTAGGTTTTGGACAAATGGGTATCCAAATCTGTAAAAGTATTTGAAAAAAACCCATACTGGGACTCATTCACCACTTGTGGCGAATGAGTCTAGTTTGGATTTTCTAGAACTTCAAAGTTCTGATTTGCACCTCTTAGTCTACTCTTTTTGTTCCTCTATGTTTTCGAGACTGTAGATGACCTTTTTGTGAAGATTATGACATTGCAAATAAGGGGACAACTCCAACAATCTTTCAACCTAATCCTTAATGATCTCCAATCTTTCAAAGTACCTATATTTGCAATCACACAAAGAGAGAGAGAGAGAGAGAGAAACTGTTGATTGTTAGGGAATAAGGGTTTTCAATGGTCAAACCCCTTTTAGGTAACTAAACCAAATGATGAAATAAGATAATGAAGCATAAACATGAAATAATGTAATTAGAACCTTTCCATGATGATGGATCTTGAATTGTTGCAACAATTGATGAAGAATCTTTCCCTTGAATGCCTTAGAATTGATCTTGAAAGCTACTTGATGACCTTGTGAAGACTTGGAATGCTTAGCTCTTGAATGCTTGACTTGAAAACTTGAATACTTGATGAAATAATTATTTTTAAGCTTGTTTATATATGCAATACACTCAAATGACTGTTAATTTGATCCCCAAGGCCGAAATAGGAGAAATTTGAACTTAAAACCTAATTTTCCTACTCAAACTTTGAAAATAGCTCAAATGGGACTCATTCGCCAAGTTGGGAAAATGATTCCCACCTCGATGGGACTCATTCACCCAAAGTGATGAATGGGTCCCATAGGTGCTATTTTAAGAGCTCAAGTGTTGGGGAGTACATAAATTAAGTTTATATATTTATTTTGTTGGGTTTTTTATTAAAATAAGCCTTGGGATGCACAATATGGGGTCATGGGAGCCTACTAATGGTGATATAAAGGTCATAAATTTAAGGGGACCCAAAATCCAATTTAAAAATGTAAATACATACACTTTAGGGTATGTGCAGGATGATGGTGGGCCAAAAAGTGGCGATATGTAAGTGATATGATGGGGTCTTAGCGTGGCTTTCTCCATGAACTTTTTAACCTGTAAGATGAAACAAAAGGCATGGTTTTAAAGGAGATTCTCGAACTCTTCCAGAATTCCTCAAATACGCAAATTATTATTTACTTTGAATTTAATAAATAATTATTATTTATTTTCTATTTGAATTATGACTAAAGTCATGATTGAGCAGCCCAATTGAAAACATCATCTATAGCTTTCAAATCCAGTATCACATTTTTTGAATTCAAAACATACAATCTATGCTTCACATACTATTATATGTATCTCCAAAAATAAATAAAAAATTCAGAAGTTTTGACCAAGTTAAGGTGGTTAGACACATGAGTTTTATATTTTTAAAAATTTGTAATAAAAATATAATTAACAATTTACTTGGAAAAATACAGTGGCCATGCATCATATTGGGACATGAGTCCTCTACATATATCCAAAATATTATAAAAAAATATTATCATTTTATTGTAGCTAGGGTGGTTAGATAGACACCTACTTCTTATTTTTTCCTTGAAATCTAACCACTATTGAATTGAAATTTCAAATTTTCACCAAATAGATTTAAAAAATAAAAAATAAAACCTAGTGGTTTATAAACACATTCAATTTTCTATAGATACTATTCTTACATATTTTTTAAATAATATAGATAAGTTATTCAAATTTTTACATCAAGTTGCCTAACTTTTATTTTTCTAAATTTTTTGCCACTTAAGAGCCTATTTTTTCCATAATGATCCTGCACATAGTCTTTACAACACTAAATTTAGGAAAAATTGGGTCTATTTGATTTAGAAGGGACCTAAATCCCATGTGAATGTGTAAAACACATTACATCACTAGATTAGGCCCACTTTATTTACAAGCATCCTAAATTTAATGTGTAAGTGTAAATAAATACATTTTGCAACATTAAATTAGGGCATAAGTATGTTAATTTAGCTTAAGGAGGGCCCAAGACCTAATGTGGATGTGTAAAACACCTCACAACACTAGATCAAGGTGATATTAAGTCTAATTTATCATTAATTATTCCCAAATAAAGTGAAATTGCACCATTTTTAAGGGGGTTCAATTTTGTAAAAATAATTATTAATTAAATTCAAAGTAAAGAATAATTTATATTGGTGGAAAGTTGAGAATCTCCTTTAAAAACCCTTTTTCATTTCATCAATTTTGGGTAAAAAAAAAGTCGTCAGCCACATACCCTACACATACCCATAATATTGCCACTTTTTGGCCCATCATGATCCTACACATACCCATGCGTAACATCTTGGAGCCATGTTCCTCTTGGAGTCTTTGGTTCAGGAGCTGGCGGTGCTCTGATGGGTGATGTTGGTTTAGATTATGTTGCTATTATGTCATGATATACTCTTGATTCTAGATTAGATTTTTGGCATGATACCTTTCTCTTGAGACCATGGTATGTTAAATTGGAGAATGGGATCTCCTAAGGGGGACAGTAAGATCATGATGTCATGTTAAGTTCTTGATTCAGATGATTGGTGCTTTGGCAGTAGTCTTGTGATTCTCTGTGTTTTGGTTCCATTGGTCATATGCTTGAGAACTTCATGATAGTGTAGTGATGCATTTGGAGATTAGCATGAGATGATTGTTTATAGGTTCTCATGGATACATGGAGAATGAGATAAGGATGTATTTTTCTTGAGATGGGAGAAGTATTATTGAGATGGTTACTCTTGTTGAGGGGTATTGCCACAAAAGTGGTTTACACTTTCTAGGAGATCCTGATTTTTGCTGAAATCACATATTTTTAGAAAATATAATTATTTAAGTCTTGAAAAGTTCCATTTACAAGATTCCAATTGAAGAGGGTTTTATCAAACCACCTTAGACCGAGCCCCCTTGAATAGAACCCTACTAGTTTTAAACCATACCTATAACAGAGTCTCCTTTACACCTATCAAAATGCTGATAGAAAAACACTTTTGATTTACCTTTTGGGGGATCAAATGAATTCATTTAATTTTTAATTTTTCTTAGTATGTAGTCCTTATTATAAGATTCCAAAAAATTATAATTTTAATTAAATTAAATTTGATTATTATATTTATTTTTTATTTCTTGTAAATGTAGGTTTTTCACCAAAAATCACACTCTTTGTTCTGCACATGTGGAAAAATAGCATATTATTAAAAAAAAATTAAAAAAAAATATGAGTGCACTTGATAATTTAAGTCCTGATCCAAAAAAAAAAAAAAATTGAATTTCGATACATACAAAAAAAAGTTACGCGTTATACGATATACCTATGTCTAAATTGAAATTGGTTTGACTTTGAAACTTGATTAAGGAAAGAATATTATTTAAACACTATGAAACTAATTAAAAATATAAATTTGAAAAAAATAGAATTTTATCCTTCATGGAAAAAAAATTATGCATTATACAGTGAGTATCGCTCCTTAAAAATGTTGTTTATTGAAAAAAAGTAGTTTTCTAAGGAGATGGAAAAAGAAGTGTAATTTGATTCCAAAAATTTTGAAAAAAATATATTTATAATCTATGGAAAAAGTGTCACAAATCACTACTTTGCATCATCTTCAAATTCCTCGTGGTTTAGCTACTATAGGAGCCTACACCCTGGTTGGACGTGAGTTCAACTGTGACCTATGAGGATATTTATCTTGGAGGAGTCATGATGGCTTGCATATCTTGGACAAGCATTCTCATTCCCTACTCTTGGTCTACTCAGCGTCTTATCACTTGAGAGGTAATTCCCATTGTTTCTCTCGATTGCTTTATGCTTTCTTTCATAGAAATGAATCTTGAGTTACTATTAGATGGTTCTGGAGGATCCATTGTGAGAGATAGATAGCATGGTTATCTCCTTGGGTTTTCTTTTTCATTTATGATGATCTTAGGGGATGGTATTGGGCTGATTTCCTAAGATGGAATATGGAGTAGTTTGATCTCCTTTCAGAAGCTTACATCCATGTAGTTACATGATACACATGTTGTGTTTAATCTCCTAAGATTGAATGGATTTGGGTGTTGTTATATCCTTTCTCTTGGGGTTGTGAAGGATCTCTTACTTGAAACAGTTGGCACTTAGATGTTCGTGTAGAAAGGCATGCTACATGTTTATGATTTGTAGATTTTCCTTTTTAATTTGGTTCTTCATGTATGTTCAGATTCATATGACTTTAGATGTGAGATTTCTATGTAGAGCTATGATGATAACTAGTTTGCGGTCATGTGTTGTCACTTGGGTGATGACATGGAGGTTCTTGTATCATTTTCTTCTATTGAATATGGACAACATGGGAGAGTTGCGAAATATTGTATAGAGAGATGTTTCTTGTAGCAGTTGGTTGCAAGATTTGCAAATCATTGTGTATGGTCCTTGGTACTAGATGGCTACACTTTTTGTGTTGTGATTGGTAGACTCGACATGCCTTTGATCCTTTCAAATTTGGAATTACCCATGCAGTGGGAGTTTGTAGATGTGTTTGGTCTTCTTCGACTAGTTGGCACATGGAGCCTATATTTGTAGTGGATGGGTTGGCTATTTAGGTGGCATGAGTTTGTTGATGTGGATACCTTCAAGGTATGGGTGATTGGATGGATTAGCACTTTTTGTAGGTTCTATTTTTAGTCCTGTGGGTTTGGTTAGTTAGATGGGAGCAGTCAGTTTCCTAATTGTTGTTCTAACTGATGTTCTATCTTGTTTTCTAGAGGATTTCTTCATGGTTGTGTTCAGGTTGAAGCTTTGAAGTTGATATTGTTGATGCTTTTATACAGTTTGTGAGCACAGTGGAGTGGTGGAAGTATTTTGTAGCCTTTTCTATCAGTTGGATTTGATGCTTGTGTTCTTTATACTAGTGCACATACACTACATGGCTCATTCCTTTCCTTTGGAGGATGGCTAGAATTGTTGCTTGAGATTGTGGACGTCTTGTATGTTGTTGCAAGTGTCTTGGGAGATTTAGTGACTTTGAGTGTTGATTGGGAGCCAACAAGTTCATCAAGTGGGAGAATTTTGAGAATAGGTGTCTCAAACTTATTAGTTAAGGCTCTCTGAAATTAGGAAAACACTTAGTCGAGGTTAAGTCTTATACACCACAATACAGTGGAAGTCTACATTAAAGCTTGCAGTATTGGGGGAACAGTCACTACTTGCCACCTCGTAGTAGTTGTTTCATGGGTACTGTGGTATTGTGGCATTTGGCGGGTTGGCGGTGAGCTAGGTTATAATCTACTACAGTGCAATACTGTAAAGGTCTAAGATAGTGTTGGCGGGTTAGCGGTAGGTAACCCGCCATCCCACGATAGTCATGGAAGGGAGCATGCGGTTTGGTTGTGGGTAACCTTCCATCCCACAAAAATCATGCAAGAGAGCTTTTGGTATAGTGGTGCGTAACTCGCCATCTCATGACAATCCATGAGGAGGCCTGCGGTAGTGCAGGAGGATTCATTATCCACAACCCCATGACAGTTAGGTGAAGGGGTCTATGGTGGAGTGGTATCCTACAATATAGCAGTAACTTGCAACACTGCGATAGTCATTTGGATGGACTATGGTGTAGTGGTTTCATGTGGTATGGTGGTAACTAGAAGTGTGGTAAAGGATAAGTGCAATTCCGTGATGGTTCGAGAATGAATCGGTGAGATTAGGGTTATGACTCTTCGATTGGTATGGAAGTTGGAGTGATAGTTTTTCTAGTAATTCTTGAGAATTTTATATGTAATGTGGTAGTTTATTGGAACAATGAAATGAGAGATTGGATTCAGAGGTGTTATGTTGTCTGATTTTCTCTAGATGGAATAGGATGTAAATCTCCATGTAAAGGCTTAGAGCCTACAATTGTATTGTAACTCTGTATATGTTCATTGAATAATACAATGGATCTATCCTTTTGGACGGTGAGATTTTTCACTTGAAAGGGTTTTCCCCATGTAAATATTTGTGTTCATGTCTTCTGTTCTTTTATGTTTAATGATTTTGTTTATTGAATCTATTGAATGCATGTTGTGGAAATTCGTTGATCTTGAATGATCCTAAATTGCATGAACATTCCTCTAAGAATTAATGGTGGGAAATAAACTATGTTTGATTCCATTTGATGGCATAGTAGTAGGTGTTTTTGAGGCAATATGAAGAAATGAATATTACTAAAGACACTTACTGATCTCAGAAGCTCATTTTGTAATGAATCAATTTCCCTTCATTATGAACCTTCCTTAGTAAGATAAAAGGATTAAAAGTATTTACTAACAATACTTCTACCCATTTAAGGAATAAAATAGTACATCCATTTGTTTCTTGATATAGAATAATTCGACGGTCTGCATTGCGAGCTCGTGGTGTATGAATGTATTTCCATAGAAAAGTTACCAAAACCACTACCATTAGCAATACAACAACCAAAAATCTCACAATCCAGCTTTCTATTGTGTGGATTTTGTTAACCACTGTCACTCTTCAAAGAACCATAAATATGAAGGAGTAGGAGTATTTTTATTTGTTAAATCTATGTGTTATGTGCACTGCAAAAATGGTGCCACTTGAAATCTACGTAAAATAGGACATGCAAAATAAGCACCATCCTATATTCAACTTACCGAAGGTCTAATCCAGGCCTTTTGAACCTTGGGGGCATAGTTCCATCCAATTTGTTGTTCTCCAAATATTTTCTTAATGTTGACGGTACTTGTAAAGCTTGACCTTTATTTTGAAATAATATTTTGGCCTAGGGACTAAATTCTATCCATGTTAAAAGATTAGAATAGTTAGTGAACATACAATCGGTTTAGCCTAGGAAGCTTCGTTAATGGTCTTGGGATTCATCAGGTAAGTTGATTATTTTGCAATTCCCTTTCATCATAACAAAAGTAACTAAACATTACCACACAGATATTACCTCTGTCATTCATCTAAACAAATATATGATAGTTTACCAAGCAATAGGGAGTTAGAGATTTCTTAAAAAGTTGTAAGATTCTTCAAAGAACTAAGGTCTGGTATAGAACCTGACAAATTATTTCTTCCTAGAAGTTGGCATGGACACCATAAATTTAATCACTGCTACTTCATCTACCATGGCTAGTTATAAATAAGTGTAGGTTACATAAATTTTACCAAGTGAGTTAGTGGCTGACGAGTTTGTAAAATACGCAAATATCTTACGGACCCAATCCGTTGTCGATGGATCATTAATAAAACCAGCATTCTGATTTCTGGTGAAATGGTAATCTGAAATCCAGTCATCGCCTAGATTTGTAGGAGCGCCACATACGATTCTTAGAGAAAGAATTAGAATGCGAACACTAAGATCTTATTTTTTAATCGCCGTAAAGATAGTGGAAATAAATTGAAACTTACCATCTGGATGAACAATAAATGATAACTAGCAACGTTAAATTTGTGGGCTTCACGATGATTCCTGGCAACTGCACGAGATGAGAACACAAAGCACAGCTGGAATAATTGTATACTCTGTCTAAGAACACTAATTTTTTTTTAATAGGAGAAAGGTGGGGAGGAAGACTGTTAGATGTTTTAAATTTTTGGACCATTATGGATGGTACGTTAAGAAAAGAAATAAATACGTGGGGACAATGTTGTGGGAGGATCACATGGATAAGATAAATGTATGGGATCAATGTTGATTAATTCAAATGACCTTTGAAGTCAGAAATAAATGTGTGGAACAGAGTTGTGAGAGGATCACGTCGATAAGAAATAAATGTGTGGGGACAATTTTGATCTATTCAAATGACATAAATTCATATAACTAACAAGGTTAACTTGTGGGCTTCATGATGATTTATGACAACTCCACAAGCTAGTTCAATTGGAAAAAGATAGGCTATGAAATAATTATATACTTGTCTAAGAAACACTAAGTTTCTTCATAACAGAAAAGGCAGGGATAGAGACTATTGATGTTTTAAATTTTTGGACCATTATGGATGGCACACTAAGAAATAAATGTGGGGAAAATGTTGTGGGAGGACCACGTGGACAAGACAAATGTGTGGGGATAACATTGACTAATTCAAATGACCTCTAAAGTAAGAAATAAATGTGTGAGGACAATGTTGACGAATGACCTCTAAATTCATTATGACATTATAGTTTGTTGCTAAGTGTTTCTGGCTTAGATTGTGTTGTATTCTTTCACATCAACATTTCAGATCACACTCTGTGATCCATCATTTTACTCCTTATGCTCTTCTTTATCTTGATGATGGATCACGAAGTGTGATCTAAAACGTTGATGCAAAAGAATGCAACACAATCTAAGCCAAAAACACTCAACAATAATCTTCATGGATTGTGGAAATCTCTTATCACTAATTATAGTTTTTTTTATTTCAACAATATTTTTTTTAGCATTTTTATAGTAAATGTTGAAATGCTCAACCCTATCAATGTGAAAAACTTTTGGACAATAGATAGAGCTATAATGTGAAAAACTTGTGGACATCAAATACTCGAAAACACAACGTACCCCAAATCCACCCAGACTCGCATTCCACTAGTATGATACTGCAAATACCCACATGCCAAAGGAATCTCAAGCTCAGTTGGGAACAACCGATGAGGCTCGACAGCCCATAGAATCCTTTGAAATCACTTCTTGCAGACCCGACCAGAGTACTGGTGTCAATCCCATTACTACTTTTTCAGCTTGCACCACCCTCGAGTTTGCTAGAACATCTGCAGCCTAATTTTCCTCTCTGTAAATGTGCGACATAGTGTACTCTAATAACCTTCCTAAGGATTCTTTTACTAGATTGATCCAATCATTACTTCGCCAATTTTGGGATCTTCCTAGGGTAATTGCATTAATACAGAGCATAGAGTCCCCTTCGATTTCGATCACATCAATACCCTTCTGCTCACATATTTGCAAGCCGAGCCAAATTGCCTCCATTTCAACCATATTGTTAGTACATATGCCTAGATTCTTTGAAGCAGCCCAGATGCACTCACCCTTTGAGTCCCAAATTATACAACCCGCCCCCGCATTGTCGGGATTACCTTTTGCTGCCTCATCAAAGCTCAATTTCCATTTTAACCTTACCAGATGAGTCCAAAAAATCTCTTTCCTATTTACTTATGATACAGATGGCTATCTAGAGATTGGTATCTTGAGCCCATTCCATGTCTTCATAATTTCTTCATCCCATCTTGAGAATTTGGATTTAGGACCCACAGTGATCCTATTATTCACTGTCTTGATGATGGCCAGCTAAATTTTCTCCAAAAGGTGGTCACGGTTTTTAGAAGTCCCTTTAAA
This sequence comes from Sequoia sempervirens, assembly GCA_007258455.2. Classification (NCBI taxonomy): domain Eukaryota; kingdom Viridiplantae; phylum Streptophyta; class Pinopsida; order Cupressales; family Cupressaceae; genus Sequoia; species Sequoia sempervirens. The sequence goes on along the minus strand of VDFB02021299.1, from coordinate 10,682 downwards.
AACACATCTATGATTCCTCTCTTTCCAGATATGTCATACCACCAATGAAGATGCCATAATCCAAATTCCTTTCCCATACTTACTCATAGCTGGCCAACTTGCCAAAAAATCCCAAAGCTTACACTGCCTTGGCCCAATAAAATTGAGAGTTCGTTGCAGCCAATCCCAACACGACACAGTGCAAGGGCAAGATAGAAGCAAATGATCTAAATCCTCTTACGCCTGTTTACAAAGGTTGGATCGTGATGGACCAATAACACTAAGTCTTTTCAGTCGCTCTCTAGTTGGACAACGCTTATGGAGAGCTATCCACAAGAATGCCCCAACCTTAGGCATGATCTCTTTCTTCGAACAGATTCTTGCCATCCAAGACTTGTCCTTAATTTTATTTAACTGAAGTTGATAACTAAGCTTAGCCGAGTACTCCCTAGAAGACACACCACACCAAAAAATAGAATCTTCCTTATTGAACAGTCTAATCAGTCTACCATTTATTTTTTTACAAATCTCAGTAGACAGAGCAATAGGGAGTGGTAATGTTGAAAAATTGATCCAACAATAATTACTGTATGGTGAATTGTTCTCTTTTCTAATGTAATATGCCACCTTTGTGCCAAATTCAGACTGAAGGTGATCCAAATGCTGATCAAGATCAAAAATTTTGGCCAAGCTTTTATGACCATTCCATGAGTCAGTCCAAAATAATGCCTACTTCATGTTCTCGATCTGCCATGATAAGTGAGTCATAATTAGGCGTCTAGAATTTGATATGAACTTCCACGCTTCAGAACCACCGTCTAGATTAGAAACCATTAGAATTTGAGAGGGATCCTCATTGTCCAAATATTTATTTTGTAAGATCCAACACCACAGCTTGTCAGGCCTTCTATACATTTTCCATATCAACTTTGTTCCTAAAGCATTATTCTGCAATTGAATTTTACGCAGCCCAACCCCACCATCTTCTTTTGACAAGCAAACCATCTCCCACCTAATCAAAGGGAATTTTTTGACTTCCTTTGATCCTTCCCATAGAGCCTTCCTCATAATTCCCTCCAACTCTTTTTCTATTTTTTCCAGTGCTTCTAAATAGGACATGGTGTATATAGGTATTGCTACCAGAACCATTTTTTCCATGGTTATCCTACCTACCAGAGTAAGCCAATTATTTTTCCAATCCATTGCCTTGTTCCTACATCTTTCAATTACCTCGCCTAATGTCTACTTTACACAGGCCTTGAAAGATTTGAATTACGAGGAACTTAGATGGTAATTTCCAATTTGTATTCCCAGAATTGAGATGATTGCTTGATGTAATTGGTGTCTTGTATTAAAGAAGAAGATGCAAGACTTATCTCTATTAATATTTTTCCCCGAATTGACTTCGTAAACTACCAACACCTGACTTATCTTCCTGGCCTTTTTTATGATTACTTCCCCTAGAAGAGAAGTGTCATCCGTGAACTGACCATGAGTAACGGGTTCCGTGTTAGGAACCACACGTATGTCACGCCACTGCCCCTGCATACAACATCTTTTGATGGCACAACCAAAGGATTTGGCCAAAATGATGAAGAGGAAGGGGGAAAGTGAGTCTCCTTGCCTACGATTGTTCATTGCTTTAAAGAATCCTTGGAGTGATCTATTAATAGCAATGGAAAATCTCATCGAAGATATACATTAAAAAATTAATTTGCACCAGTGACTACTAAACCCTAATCTCTTCATAACTTCCATAAGGAAAGGCCATCTCACCTTGTCATAAGCCTTGCTCACATCAAGCTTTATGATCATCCCCGCCTATTTACTTGATCGAAGAGTGTGAACGGCCTCCGAAATAATCAGTATACTGTCAAATATTTCTCTACCAGGTACAAACCCATTTTTTTCAACCGAAATAATCTTTTCTAGAAATGGTTTTAATCTGTTAGCTAGCACTTCCGCCACAATCTTGTATAGTGTATTGCATAGTGAAATGGGTCTAAAATCATTAAAGGAAGATAAAACATGCTTCTTTGGGATCAATGCGATGACCAAATTATTCATGTCATTAACGAATCGTCCAGACTTACGAAACTCTTCAACCAACTTCAAGAGATCGTCACCCATGAAGCTCTAATATTTTTGGAAGAATCTTGCAGGGAAGCCATCGAGGACTTGTGCCTTGTCTAGGTGCATTTGGAATAACCCCTTATACACTTCTTCCATTGAGACCTACTCACAGAGTCTTATGTTGTCTTCTTCACTAATTTTAGAACAAATTGAGTCAAAGAATTCCATATTAGTCTCCTGGTGTGGTTGTTCCCCAAGTAAATTAGAAAAATACTCGCAAGCAGCCTTGCCAACTGCATTCCCTCCACTGACAATTCAGCCACTGTAGTCGCATACCTCCTCAATCTTGTTTGCCGCCCTCTTAGCCATAACAAAAGTGGAAGAATTTAGAGTTGGAATCACCCTCGCTTAACCACACCTCTCAGAATTTGTCCTTCCAATAAATATCCTCCCTCTTTAGAAGCTCAGCATGCCTTTCCTTTAGGAACTTTTCCTTTGCATATTCCTCATTCATCATACCTTTCTTTATTATTAACCTACTGAGAGCTTCCAACTCCGCCTCAACCTTTCGCTTTTCCATGAAGATGTTTTGGAAGTGCACCTTGTTCCATTCTCTTAACTTTTGTCTGATTACTTTTGATTTTTTAACCAATATAAAACTGATAGAGCCACCCACCTTCATTTCTTTCCACCAGCGTTCTAGTAAAGTAAGAATGTACGGATCCTGCCACCGCATGTTTTGAAACTTGAAGTTCAATTTCTCCGTTACCTTCCTGGCTGTAACTGACATTTCCACATGGAAATGATCTGAAATTGAAACAAGAAAAATGCTAGAAAACACCTTCAAACCTATCTCAAACCAACAGGGGGATATCAAGAAATGGTCCAATCTTTCCGATATGGCAATAAAGTCTTTGCGTCGATTTCTCCATGTAAAGATTCCATTGTCCACTAGATAGTCCACCAATCTGCAATCCCCCACGAACACTTTGAAATCAATAATAGGTTGCAACACCTTTCTAATGCCACCACTCTTCTCAGACAAATCAAGAATTATATTAAAGTTGCTCCCAATCACCAGCGCATCCTTTGGACAGGAATGTGTGAATTCCAATATCGAGCACCAGAGAAGAGATTTTTCAATTGTTTTTATCAGACCATAGATATTAATGATCATAAAGCGTTTATTTAATTTCAAGTCAAAAACCTTCACCACCAACCAGTTTGCAGAGGCGAATAAAATTTCCACAGAAACTTCTGCCACCTTCCATAACAACCGTAAACCTCCTGGGGAACAAACTGAATTTTGAAAAAAACCTTCCCAACAACGACAATATTTATGGAATTTCACACACTCTTCTCCAACTAACTTAGTTTCTTGTAAAAAGATGATACTACTGACACTTTTTTGTAATTGAAGCCTTACCAGACATCGTTTGTCAAGGGCCATTAGGCCCTTGACATTTCACATTGTAATCCTCATTGTTTCCCAAGGGAGGCAACTCCTCCCTTGGTACTCAAAATCTTGGTAATGCTGGTATATTTTTTAGCAACTACTTCTTCCTAGCGTTGTTTTAAGAATTTTCTACCTCTAGGGTTACTAGAGGTGCCAATTTTTCCCAAACCCAGGTGATTGATTGTCGACTATGAAATACACATTTCATCAATTATGTCTAATTCATCATCACCATTGGAATTTGAATGTAGGTCATCACTTTCTCTAGATGCATCGTATGTCTCAACAATCCCATTTGGAAATCTCCCACCCACCTGGAAAGGTTGCAGTGTAGATAGATCCAACCCATCCTTGTTATTATGTGTCACCTTGGAGGTGTGGGCTCCTTGCTCCAAAACTCATTTTTTTGAATCGGTTGTTTCAGAGGTGTATATCCTTTCTTTGGGAACATCCACCTTAGGCGTGGTGCTTAATGGGGAGATATTTCTAGAAGGTGGATGATTCCAACCCCTTATATTATCAATTTTGCAATTCACAGTGCTATGATTTCTAGCGCTACACTCCAAATAAAACTGTGGTTCTTCAATCTCAATGTCCGACAACCAACGCTTCCCATTCACCAGGAGACATATTTTGCATGGTATGGAATCAATTTCCGTGATGCAAAGTCTAGAAAAATTATACAAATCTCCCTCCAAAATATTTGAATCCACCTCCATTAAGGTTCCCAAAGGCCTACCAATCTTTTCCAGGCAGTCGCCAACCCAGTATTCTATTGGTAGATTGTAAAGTCTAACCCAAATTCATTTTTCATTCGGTCGCATTTTGGTAGGGTCAAAATTCATGCTCCACGGCTGCATATAGAGGGGAATGCCCTCCATAAACCATAAATCCCCCTCTGTTATTCTACGTTTTATTTGCTCATCTACAAATACCACCATAAAGAACCCTTTTGGCATGAATCTTATCAACACCTCTATGTTCCAATTGTCTTTGATCAAATTCTTGATCGGTACTCAATTTGGTATGCCACCGATGAAGCGGAAAATATAGGAAAATTCACTGAGAAGAATGACATCCTCCATAATCTCGTTCATGACATCAATCTCTATGGGGTGCTCTTCATCCTTCAGAGTGGTCTTCGTCAACACTTCCCTTTGTTCTTCCTTAATAGGATCCCAACCGAAACTTTTTCCCCTTGCTTTCTAATGTCCACTAGGTTTATTTTGTTGCTGATGTTTTTTCCAATCATTTTGATCTCCATCGTCGCTTTGCCCAAACAGGGGTATTTGCCGAGGTCATGGAATTCAACATTCAACGGGGGTTTCAGGGGTGTCATGTCAACACCTTACTATTTCCCTTTCCTTCTCCTCAGGTGCCTTCTGCGAATGGACTGGGAAACATTTATCAACCCATTTTCCACCAACAAAGACCCATTGTGGTATGTGATCTTCCAATCCTCCCTCGGCTTTCTCTTCCACTAATTCATCTCCCCAACGCCTTCTTCCATCCCCAACTACCTTACCTTCTGCAACAA
>VDFB02021298.1:0-16134 GCA_007258455.2 Sequoia sempervirens | reverse complement strand
GGTTCGTCCTTCCAGCCACGAATGAAGACATAAATTGATATAGTCTATCGGCTATTTATTTATATGAGATATTAATGTAAAGGGATACGTCACTTGGCAACAATGTAATTCCTAAAAGGGCCGACCTCCATTGTATTTAATATATTTTAATTGTAATAATATTCTCTACCTTGGCTGACCTTGTACATGAAGAGGTGCGACCTCTCTCTCTCATTGTGTATATATACAAGGTCATTTCCATTCCTTCTATCATCAAGAAAGTTCGTTTTCTCTCCTTCATTCAAGTGCAAATTTTCTCCAAGAGCAGATTGCGAATTTCTGTAAGTGCAGATTTAGATTGAAAGGAAGATCAGATTATTATCTGATATTGCATCTTGCATTGGTGCTGAATATTGGCCTTGAGTTTGGCCTCATTGTACGGCGAATTGCTGCCACCATTTATATATAAAAGAGTGATCTTTGTTGCTGGGTTTTTCTCCCTCAAGAGGAGGGTTTTCCCAGGGTATCTACTGTGTTATTGTGTCTGATTTTGAATTAATTTTCTGTGCATGATGCAATGCACTGATTTAGCAGGTTGAACTTGATAGGGCCATTTTAAGGCCCTTGGCACTAACGTTTCCTTGTTTTATGTATTTTACCCCTTGATGTTAAATATAATATTGTAAGATTTGACTTATTTACATTACTCATCTGGAATTATATTAATAGGTGCATCTTATTGACGAAGATAATGTGATTTTAAATGAACCATCTAAACAAATCAAAACTTAGAATGTGATTTAAACTAACTTAAAATGTGATTTAAACTAATGAGATTTCAGGTGAAATTGAAATATAGAATACAATATTTAAGCTTGCTGTATCAGACTTTTGCAACAACCCACCTATGCAAATAGAGAGAAATTGAGCATCAAATGCTGTGCCATTAAGCAACTTCCTTTTCTGTGACAAACTCTGCTCCTTCCTAGGCATCATGAACCTTTTCTTGTGGACTACAATGTCTTGGCACCCCAAATGCAAGGCCAATTCTCGGATTACATTATCCTGAGAAAAGTATAGCTCTGAGGTATTTCTGTTTGAGATTGCTGCTCTGCTCCTGACAAGTGCTACAATGTCAACTCAATGTTTAAAAAATGATACCAATAAATCGAGTATATAAAAAATAAAGGTAATTACCCTGAAGTGCTAGTTAAAATCAAAATACTTTTTCTTGCAAATTCTGATAAGATGGCAAATGCGCTATGCCACTGGATATTCCGAACATAAACCCAAATGTCCAACACAGCATCAGCACAGATTTTCCTGTCCTCTGGAAATAAACCTAAGTCTTGGAAACACTCACTACTACATAGAGGCGGAGTTTAAGACAATTTTTAAGACAATTTTTAAGTAAATTGTCTTAACTTGAGACAAAATAAAAGTTGCGTATTGTCTCAAGTATTGTCTTTAAGCGAGCGTCTTAAAGTATTGTCTTAAAAATTGTCTCTATAAAGACAATATGAAATAGAAGTATTTTTGTCTCTTAAGAGACAATTTCACTTTTGTCTCTTTAAAGACAATAGTTGGGATTAAAGACATATTGTCTCTGTAGAGACAATATGTAAAAAATGTCTCTCTAAAGACAATATGTAAAAATTGTCTCTCTACAGACAATATGTAAAAATGCATTAAAAAAATAAATAATTTATTTTAAATTTTTTTCAGTGTGGCTTTCAACATTCAATGTTTTCAAATTCTCGCCATCCTCCTATTTGTTGGAGTTTTTATTTTTATTGTTCCAAATGCGATGGAAAATTATAACAGAAATTATCAATGATTTTGAAGTTGGGAGCAATGAACAGTTGTTGAATACGCAAAGCTTAATGTTCATAAAAAAACAAAGAAAATAACACATCTTAATTCGAATTCATAAAGTTAATGCCAATAAGTACTTTTTTATTTATAGTTTATAAAATTGTTCATACAATCATGAGCAACATGTACATCATAACATGGTGTGAGAAAACAATTCATTTCTACGAAAGAGAAAATGTTAATATTTTCCTAAAAGCAAGTGGAATATACCCAACTACCGGCATAACTCTTTCAAGCATGGCAAGGTAGCTTTACAAAGAGTTGACTCAATTGTCTGAACTGGACAATTTTGCTTCAGAATGGGAACTTCCTCTTAGTGAAACGCTGCACTGGACTCATTACACATACCCCTATTTGTCTCACTTGCACTTTGACTGTCTGTCCAGCTACCAACAATATGTACTCAATGCCTATGGTTTTCTATCTCTTGAAGAGCAATCTTCATGGACTTCATTTCTTTTGTTTGTTCTTCCAAAGAATGTATCAGCCCTTCCAAATGTTTGCTATCTGGCAGAGAATACTAAAAAAGTGTAAATTGAAGCATAATATAATTATAGAATACATATTGTTATTCTCTTCTAATGTCCACGTAGTCTAAAAAATGATTTTTATAGGAAACAATGCTCACATGAGTTTTGAAAACCACAAAAGCATCAATGACTGACCTTTGAGTTTTGATTTAAGCATTTCTCTGCTAGCTTCAGCTACTTCAGCTGCTGCAACAGCAGTAGCTTTAGCTGCAGCCACAGCTTCCTTAGATGGACTAGGTACTACAGTCCTCTTTTCTTCAAACTCATCAGCTCCAGAAGCAATCTAATGAATCCAAGATTTGAATCTGGCAATAACTGTTTTCTATCAAAAGACAAAAACATCACAGAATTTCCTTTACCTCACAAGTATACTTAATTAGACATAAAATAGAGAAGACAAAAGAACTCCAAGACCTTACGAACTTCAAAATTGAAAAAAAAAAAGCATCCAGGGTAAATTTTGAATCAGGTTAGAACATAAAAAAAATTTCTCGATGGTTGACTCACTTTTCAACCCATTTGCTGCCTCCTTTCCAGGCACTGCCGAAAGCTTGCCATGCCCCAGAAGCAATATTCTCCACTGAGTTGTCAAAAGCCTTGAGGCCAGGCAATGAGATCAGAATATAATTATGCTTACAAGCATAGTATATACATTTGTAAAATGAAAAAGAGAAGTTCAAATAACATAAAAAGCATTCAAGCAGGAAAACATCTCAAACAAGAAATATTTTCAACTTTTTCAAGTTAACATCAAAAACATGTAATCTAAAAATAACTTCCTTCATATAATTTTTTTTCTATAGGGCTTTAAAAGTAGAAAAATGAAGTTGATAAGGTTAGAGAAGAAATGGGTATAGATCATTCCATTGAAACTAGCATTAATAGAAAACCTTTTGTACTTGCATAAATAACAATTCTTGTGCCAAAGCTCCAAGAATATAAAGCACTTGCATGATATCATGATGATTGCCAAATTTCAATACATTTTTACCTGACAACAAAATTGAAAATGCATTTAACATTACATTGATCATTTGCCTCATTTACCCTTGGAGTGGAGTTCAGAATCATAGGTCCCACAGCCCTATCAAAAACAACATATAACATTAGTAATATTGAAATTATGTTAACAAAGATTAAGGATTAATTGGTGAAAGCACTAGAATTTTCTCACATCATAGCTTACAATAGCTATCCTACCAGCTAATCTGTGATCTTTGCTATCTTCCCCTACCTTAATTTATAAGTCTGTTGCACATAAAAGTTTAAATATGCATGCATTCATGAACCTACCTGAAAGGCTGGGAACAAAGCTGTAACTTCAGAGTTCATTGCATGGAAAAGCTGCCACCTGCCCTGCATTACATGGTAAGTCCTTTGTGATTACTGGCATCTCGCAGCACCCTCATACCCATTTTATTGAAAAATGGCATCCCCATACCAATACCTGTCTCCCATATCAATGTCCATGTGCTAGTGACCCTTACATTATGCCTTTCATGATTCATGCTAATACATTTATGGTTTCTTAAATACATAACAAGTGCAAACATAAGCCTAAATAACATCATTGTCGAAAAAAGTTTGTAGATAAGTTTGATGAGATTGACCAAATACCTTAAACGGTGCTTGTTGAAGGCAATATAAAATGCAACAAAACCATTCACAATGCTTCGTATAGCACGGAACACCTGCCATTCAGTCCCAGATCAAACACCATCCCATTTTAGTTAGACAAATACACAGGACAAACTCTTGCGAGTTCTTTTATTTGTACAGTTACAAATTCAATGTATGATAGGAAAAGAGTAAATTTTAAGCAAACCTGAGAGAATAGATCATTCCAAAGTGCACGGCACACTGAAACTGTATTTGTATTGGATGTAGGTTCTATATTAGATATCAGCTGGAATGTACCACTTAAAGTCTGCCATGTTCTTTGGCCAAAATCAACGATCTCAGATGATATCAGACCCATTGACTTAAGGAACATGAGGAACAAGCGAATGGGAGCTATAAGCAACTCCCAGAATGCAGAAGCTATAGGGTACATCATAGCCAGCTTGCACCATATAAATACTGAACACCGGGCATGTCCGCAGCACATAGAAGTCAGTGCCCACAGCCCAATATACATCCAGATAAAATACACTATAAATGAACAGTCATCTTACCTCATCATCAACATTGTCCAACACAAATAACCAGCACAAAGGAGGTTCTTCACAGTGGAGTTCCTTGGTTCTCATTTCTCCCAGAAAGGAAAATCAAAGCCAACCCATGGTTCTGGGGCTTATGAAAAAAGTGGGAATCAATGGTGTAGATCTTGTTTCTTCAACCCAACAATTCCAAGTATCCACATTATGCAGCATGGAACTCAAAATAAATGTATTACAAGTATCCACATTATTGGATACTTGAACCAACTTAGAAAAAATTGTTTGCCATAATATGGCAACTAGGACCACCAACTTTTTTTTGTTAAATTCCCTAGCGCAGAACAAAATTGAGCTCTATTAAAAAAATCGTTGTAGGAATAGTATACTGCACATGAAAACAAATCAATTCACAAGCAATTTCAACTAGCTAGTGAATTGACCCTTTTTTTAAATAATGAAAGACCCAGTGACTTGTGCCTGTTATTACGAAAATAAGATGAATGCAATGAAACAATTGATATGTATACACACCACCACAGTAGACAATGTAGAAGATAAAGAGAAGTTGCCGTTACACTTTCCCACAACCACCAATGAGGAAAACTACAATATTTGAACCATGCCAAAACAATAACAATACCAGTAGCTCTATTGCAAAGAAGATCTTCTCCACATTACAATGTACAACATGCAATCGCTTTGTTTCAGTTGAAATGTTTCTCGATGACATAGGTGTTAGTGGAAATCATTTTAGCACAATCTACACTTCTTCAGTGAACAATGTTTGAGAAAAAGAAATCATTTCTGGCCATCGGAAAGTGTAAATTAGAAAACCATACAAAAAAAAGACAAACTACTAATTGTCCTGAAGAAAAGCAGATTATTTAAATTCTGAAAACTACAGTCAAGACTATAGCTAAGCAGGATGAGTGCAACCTTAAAAGGAATCAGATGAGCTCCAGAAAGTATCTCATTCCATGCATGCAACTACACCAGATACCAATCCATGGCTGGGTATGTAGAAATTTTACAATTCGATCACAAGATTAGATAGAATGCTTCAATTATGCTTTCTTCAGTGCCTTGCTAAAAGAAACCAATTAAAAATCACTTTTCTAAATATTCTATACATTTATATAAATTGGAAGTCAAGTCTGGAACTCGTTGAGGGTAGAAATGCACTGACGATATTGTGTAAAATCATTAAATAGAAAAATCCCAGCCTAGAAATGAATAAAAGATTTCCATTTGACATGTCATGTAATGCATTAAGATAATTAGATTTTGAATGTGATTACAGCTAGATTGATGGAATAATGAGGATTTCCAAATGGTTTGAAAACTTAATGGATTAGCATTAGCATGCTGAGAGTAATTGACTCTTTCACACCAACATATGTACATAAGCAAGGAACGAGTAGAGAAATGGATATGATTATTCCCACCACCTCGAAAGTTGAATGTAATGGGATTAAAATATAAATCAAGGTAGATGAAGAATAATAAATGCAAACTTATGCTCATAGAAAATGTTGGTGATGTTGAACTGATCCATGAGATATTATACCATTGAAACAAAGATGTTATGACCATTACAAGATGCTGAAGCAAAGTTGTTAGCAAGGATTAAGAAAATTATAGAGTTTAAAAATGTGAAGCTTAGGTAGTAATTCTCCTCATAAGTGTCATTTGCATTGCATTAATGGTTGAACATGCAAGAGCACTAGAATGGGTTGTTGTAAAGCATCAAGTAGACTAGCAAGTATTAGCAGGACTATGAAACACGCACTTGGAAGTGCAGATATTGGTGGATTCTATAAACTCCTTAGTTAGATATTTGCCAAGCTAGTCTGAGAGGAAGAATTTAAACCGCAAGACCATATCTCTAACAAGCCTATTACAAATGCATACAATCCTACACTACAATCCATAAATGATCAAATACCGAGGTGTCTAAGACAGTGCTAAGAGTTCCAGTCTAATTCTGCAGTTGCCAACCAAAGATTCTAGGGTCGTACAGGAAGAAGGCTTTGATAATAATAACAATAGTAAGTGAAAACAGATGGTGATAGGCAATAAAAGCAACAGATTCAATTCCAAGAATTTTTGCTTAAATAGCTCATTAAGAGTTGTCAAAACCAAATTCTGGTTGTGCTATGAAAAATGCTAGAGAAGAGAAAACAAAACTCTAATTGATAAATCTATAGAAGAAACTTAAGCATAACAGTTATTTCAAATGTTACCATAGAGGTAGAAATAACTCAATAGCTCAGTTTCTAAAATGATTACAACATAAATGCTAAAAGACATCTCTTTGGTCAGACAGGATGCGTGGACTTTGAATCAAGTTGATCTGGGAACAAATGCAAAAATGCATTATAAGGAAACATCCAAGGACCAATATAACACAAACTGGCCAGACAGTTCACTAAGGACATTAATGAGTATTTCGTGCACATTCCAACTCTGCCAATAGATACTCAAAACATTGCTCCAGGCAAATCACATGTTCAGCTATCTTTAGATAGATATGGAGCTAACTTTTGAACATGTTACAAACTAATCAACCAATTTATAAACAACCCTGGGTTGAGAATAATTGATCAATGTAACATTTAATCTATCACATATATCTTATTCCCAAAGGTCAATGGCATCGATCACACGATTCATAGTCCACGATAATTAATATGGTATGGCCTGTTTTTGCAATCTCTGCAATAACTGTATGGAGTCTAGAATTGTGTTCATCAAATGCAATTGCTCTCCAGCAATTCAGACAGATTTAATTTGACTGATTCTATTATATTCAAACCCAAAGAGGTTGAGACTTCACCCAGCATAGATATTAGCTGAGGCTGCTTCATCCTTTGGGATATTTTGGACAATTCACAAATGTCATAACAATGATTTACATCTTGGAAATGATTGTTCTAGACTTGGATCATTAATTATTGGACAATACATGTATTCATTTCTCATTGCAATTTTGATGATGCTTTTACTTTTTTTCAACAACTTCTGTGATCAAAATTTTACAGACTCGAGAAGGCATCGTATGTGACTCTCCTTATGAACTTAACACTCATAAGCATCAAGTAATATTAGTTCTTCATAATATGGTGTATAGGAAAGGATTTTAATGCAAGTTTTCCATAAGAAATGGGTGATGATAACAGTTTGAGTGTTGGTCATATAATTATTAGATCCATTGATTGATTATTATTGTCAGGTTTGGGCAGATAGTAACTATTATTATACAGGTTTCAGGCATGCTAGAAGCCTAAAAGTAACACAATGGCTGAAGATTGTTTACTTCTTAGTTCTTACACATGGAAAACTCTAGGTAAACTTTTGTGCAAATATTCAAAGTTCTTGGAGTCTAGACATGGAGCAGGTTCTATGCTGAGCAATAATACATTAATTAACTATCATTATCAATTGCTCATGCAAGTCAGATTTTAAGAAAAGCTTGCTACTCACCACTTGATATTTGGTCCCTTGAATAAGTAAAGCCAAAATTCCTTGAATGAGGCAGGGGGTGTACTCATTAAGAAAGCTCTTTTCAAATGGGTGGGCTGAACTAGGATGAGCTTCAATTGCCTTGATGCTCCTATACAGAAAGGATGGGGGAAAAGTATATTAACGCTTGTGAACAAACAAAGCAGTTCAAGGGGATTCAAATGTGCAGCAAGTTAGGAGTGCCAAAATGCCTCCAATAACCACAAATAAATAAAATCTACAACTAAAACCAGAATTAAACCTAGGAAACAAAAGAAAATTAAGAAACACAGACCATTAAACCTAGGACCATTTATTATCATGAGAGATGGATTCTTGTGAACCACTACTAATGAAACATGGTCAATGAGTTTGACTCAAAAAATTACATGGTTGAATCCTCCTTGCAATATCATAATTTGACACGCTATGTAAAATACCTCCTACTTATCAATTAAGAAGAGGGTCAACCAAAAGTTAAAATAAGTAAACATTGGACAAAGTAGTATATACACAGCCATATAATACACAAAATTCTGTAAAATAGAAGTCCCAATTTAAGAGAAACATCAATAGAATTGGTAAAAAAAAGGCCAAAGGAAAACAAGGCTCTAATCTATATCAAAGCCAAGAGTAGAAGAGGGACTAACATGCTTGTGGCTCACTACAAAGGGGACAATATAACGATAGATGTTGTACTTTAAAGAATGAGTTGGGTTAAGAAAGCTCAATTAAATTTTGTGGGAGGACGTGAGCTTCTCCCCTCAACACCCCTCTCCTAACATCCATGACTAAAGGAATCTCAAGATGTAAAAAAGAAATTCACAATGTATCAGCCATTGTAGTGTAGACTGTTAGAGTGCAAAGTAGCCAACCCTCAATATCACAAATGATAACATGCATTTTGAGGGCACCCTCATGACCATTATCGATGAGGTTGTCTTAGTTTCATCATCTGCAATCGCAAATTCTGAGGCTCGCAAGCACCTGAAACCTCATGAAGTTGGTATAGGCTAAAAGAAAGAATTGATCAATCCAGTTGCCCTGGAAATCCCCTAAGAGCCCAGCATCTAAAAGTAACAGCTTTCCAAAGATAAAGGGTCAGACACCTTTGATTTGGCTAACAGAGAGGGTAGCAAGGGACACTATTGAGCCTATATGTAAGAAGTAGAAACTGCATTAAAATCTTATAATCAACATAAAGCCTAAACAAAATTGTCTTTTGTTCCCAACTTTTAAAAGCAAAGATGACTGATCATTTCATCACTTCAAATATGGTGCTCTGTCTCAACTTGTAACCAGTGAGAAAATAGCCTCAACTTCCCAAGGAGAATCTTTAGTTCATTTAAAAAAACAAAGTCAAAGATGGTCAGGCCAAATGATGTTGTGATTGTCAATCTATAAGAAGGCTCAACATAACAAGCCAGCTCTGTGCTAAGAGATTACAATGAGGGGGAATCCATGTGGCCTGAGTATATTGCCAGGATCTAGACTAAAATTGAGGGAATTCCATGTGTCCTCACCTGAGTATATTTCCAGTATATATCCTCTTTGACATTGGCATTAATGTTCTCCTTTCCTTCCCCACCCCTTCTTCATGAGAATAAGTTAAGGCACATGTCCAAGGAGCATCTGAAAGGAGAAGTCTATACATGGAGATGTCAATAGACTAAAGAAGAAAACCAACCTTGGAATACCAAGGACACCGGTGGCCAAAGAGAGTGAAGATTCAACTTGATCGAAGGATCAATGAGCTAAATACGGATGTCTTTCTCAACTTGATACTTGATAAACAAGGCTTTCAATCTATGAAGAAAGAAAATAAACCTGAAAATGATCTCAAGAGAGGAGGCTGACCACTAGATCTGGCATAGGCAAGTCGCCAAATGTAGTCTACAGCTACCCTCAATCTTATTGGCTCAGCTTACAAACCTATGGTTTGATTATGTAGTACTTATTTAGAATGGCAGTCTATAATGAGATGACAATGGCAACCATGTAAGGGGACAATCATCACACTAGCAAATGACAGTGAGGCTAAAGCCTCTCTTCTAATGATAAGTGTCATCTCAGGTTGTTTGTGAGATAGGGCATGGCATCAATCCCCACAGGGGTTACTCTACAAAGTGACATAAATCAACTGGGTGGTATCCTTTCAGTTTTGTGCAGATCATATGCAGTTAACAAACTTTATTCATTCATGAAGAATATGATGGTTTTACCTACTCTATAGTGAATATGAACCATGGCAAGGCTAGCCCATGAAAGGCTAGGATAGAGATCAACATAGTTCATGAGTATGCAATCCAAAAGAGAGCAATACACAAGCTGAAATGACAGTATACAGTACAAAATGATGAAGGTTGAGTTAGCATATGGGTATTAGGGGAAAATGCAAAGGAGTAGATGGTTGTGTGATGATGTTAGGGTGGCTGCAAACTGTCCTTAAAGGATTCCCACGACCTAAGGAAGGTTTTGACCACTTCAAGGCTCTCTCACATGCCCTATCTTCATGCAAGTGGCAGTTTTGAGGCATAAAGGAAAAGTTGGGAAGGGTAAAGGCTAGTTTGACACCTGTAACAGCAGTTTGCAAACATAAGGAACGAATTTTTGAGCAGTTAAGGCAAAGTGAATGACAAGGACAGTAGTTTGAGCTTCTTGGGGGCAGTTTGAAGGTATCTAGGAGTAATAGTTTCACTACTTTCACAATGTATAATTAATAATTAAGTGGGGTATCAAGGCTCTCTCACCTGCCCTCTATGTAGTAGTGCAGTAATAGTTTCACTACTTTCACAATGTATAATTAATAATTAAGTGGAGTTGTCTACTTCTGTAGATCAGATTCTTCTTTGGTTATTTGTTTGATCAGATGGCTCCCAGGTAAAGGAGATTGCTTCATATCTCTAGGTTTGTTCTTGTGGGTGGAGCTAGTTTAGAGCTGAAACAGATTATGGGCAAGCTTGGTTTAGAGCAAAGTATTGTCTCTGATATTCTTCGAGTTGGAAGAATTTTTTTTTAGAATCTTGTCTTATGTATTGTTAAAGGGGCAGCTGGTTTATAAGAACCTAGGCTGTATTGTGCATAATAGAGCTTTTCAGTAATTAAAAAATTATATAATTTTATTGCTATCTACCAATGTCATTATGTAAATTATTGCAATGTTAGTTGGCAATGCAAACTTAAGGTGAAAAGAATAATCGAGGAGTAAACTCATCTTAAGAGAAATAATCCAAGAGTATTATGTTCAGCAATCCCTTGTTAAGGGGTGGAGTGAACTTTTGTCCAACAGGGAATCTACCAGTGAACGGGTATTCAATCATGACTCCTTACATTACAAATTTAAAACTACTAATTTAAACAGAGTTGGGCGACAGGTCATTGCTTTGCACATGGGATGGAGATACACAGTCATAACTGACATTTTCTTTTCACAAAACTGATGTTTTCGTAAAGTACATGTGAGGAGATATTGCAGAGTTGTAGGTAAATCCTTCATGTGTAAGGAGGAAAATTACAAATTCAGCTCATTGCTTTGCACAATGGATGGAGATACACAGTCATAACTGACATTTGCTTTTCACAAAATCTAAAGTACATGTGAGGAGCTATTACAGAGTTGCAGATAAATCCTGCATGTGTAAGAGGAGGCAAATTACAAATTCATACTTCAGGTTAATTACAAATATGATGTCTGCTGACAAGTTTCTAGAAGGGCCTTTTAAGATACCACGACTAAACCTATAAGAGGAGAAAAAATTGATTACTCTATATGATGTGTTCGGCTAACAAGTTTAAGTACCTCTAATAGAGACTTTGACCGAGCCTAGACATGGTGAGGACTTAATCATTTCAGGCTTGAGCTTAACAACGTCATTATCCTAATTTACCTATCCTATAGTTCTACCAGATTGGGTTATCTTTTAAATTCCAAAACTTCTGTCATCAATGCATATATCTAGGATTTTGCATAAAATGTGTTCTGAGGAGTGACACATAGAACAACTTTTCAATTCAACTTACATTAGAGGCTCATAATCTGGTCCTGCTACATGAAGCCTAGACTTGATCGAACAAATGTATTGCTTTTAGGTTTGAATTATAGTTACATGTTTTTGAATGAGATATACCATTCTATTTAAATCTTAAATAGTTTAGACTAAAATATTATAACAGTTTTATATGTAATTTACAGACGAAAAAATCCCAATAAATAATAATTTTACATCTCATTTATAAACAAAATTGATTCTTCCTCAATGCTCTTCAAGATTTTTAGAATGACCTCAAAGAGATGCCAAAGACCAGGACAGAGTAGATGCAGGGTGGAGAAGCCATGGAAGAAGGACCTAATGAGGCTGAGCAGGAAGCAGCCAGAACCCTACTGAACTTGAAATATGATTCGGGAGTCAATGGTCATAGGCTGGGAAACAAAAACAGATGATCTGTACCTAGAATACTATAATGGATCATAATGGATCTTTTTGTAAGACTGTTGGGAGAAGCCACTACAATGGATTTTGTATATTTTTGTGTAATCATGTACAACATTTTATAGCATGTAAAGATGTATCTGATGATATACAGTCCTGATACAATGTTTTTTTAATATTTAGCAACTCAGTGATGCGGTGATACAGGGGTACAATAATCTAGTGGTATAATGATACAATGTTACAGAGTTATAATGATACAGGAACATAGTGCTACAGGAATACAGTGATGCAATTTACAGGTACAACAAATCAGTGATACAGTGATACAATGTTACAGTGATACAACCATATATAGCAATGTTATAGTATGTAATGTTGTGACTGAGCCCATATAGCTCTGATACAGTGATACTATGATGTAAACTCTAGTTGCTATTTTCTCTATATATAATAAAAAAAACAAAATTGATAATTCTTAATCTTATTTTTATTGGCAAAAATTTATCCAAATCTATTGATATTTAAAAACATCTAACAGGGCAGACTGAGTAAAAATCAAAATTACAAAAAGTTTGTGAGATACCTGTCCTTGTGTTTCTCAAGAAAACGTTGGAGAGAGTGTTTTCTGGCAATCCGAAGATTTGTAATTATATAACACCATTATAACCTTCCAAAATTTAAAAATGATAAAGATCACTAAAAGTATGGTACTTCAAAATTGAGCAGTTAATTAAACAATCGACTAAACCAAAAAATCCATTCAAAAAATGTTAATAGAATTAACTATGTTGTTTTTAATAAAATTATCTATATATGTTTTTAAATCGAGCAGAAAACCTATTGCTCAGGGACATTTTATTTGTCTAAAAAGGCACTGTTCATTCTGCCCTTGCATATGAATTCAGAAGAATAGAAAACTCGGGGCAGGTGCCACAGGGAGAGGAAGGCCTCAACACCTCAAATCCGACCCACTTTCCCAATACAAACAAAAACCTAGAAATCCAAAAACTAACACAAATACAAAAATCCAAAACCCTTCTCCAGAAAAACAAAATGTTAGCAATCAAATATAAATTTAAGTCATAAAACACTATTTTGGGATGGATGAGATATTTTACCAGATTGTAACTTCTGTGTGGGTTTGTTTAGGTTGGGATGGCCTGGCAAAGGCAGGGTAGGAATAGAAACTTCTCTATTACCACAAGCAGTTGGAAGAGATAAAGATGTTCTTGTCATGGAGTTCATAGGGGTGCTCATAAACGAATTGAATGGGATCTGATGAACAGGTTTCATAAGCACATTATTCGCAGGATTCCCGTTGTCTGCAAGAAGCATGATTGCTTGCACCAAAAATTGAAAAACGAATAGCTTTTAAGTATCATCAACATTGAATGAGAATATTAGGGATAAATCAGAGTAAGAAATGGGTACCTTGTCAGCAGGCACATCGTCCAAAACGTTTACTATTCTGGCATAGAAAATGGTCAGTTGTGCCGTAGGGCGTTTAATTGTCGATGACGATGCAGCAACCGAACTTATAAAAACACCACAACCTTGAATCAGATGTAGACAAAATATGGCATTTTTTCCTTGTTAACAAAGATCCACAAAAATTTCAAAAGAGGGCGTTCGAAGCATACCAATACGCCGGTGAAGTTGGAGGCATGGCACCACGAAATAACTAGGGGTGAATAGCCGCGCGTGCAAATTGTTTTTGCTTAGATCCAGAAATTGGTTCGACGGAACCAAAGCCTGCGTGATTAGGAAATAAACTAAATGTCCTCGATGTGTTTCCATCGTTTAACGGGTTCAATCCCCTGACATCCTCATTGGCATTACAATTGCCAGGGTCATTTTTAGCTCCCAGGTTTTTTTTTTCTCCCAGCCCTAACATTGTCTTGGCGCTTCCATTCTCGAGAAATTTTTGGCTCAACAGACTAGAAGCATGAGTAAAATTTTCATTCACTTTCTCCTCTGACACATAAATCATGGAAGTCCGCTCTCGTTACGCTTAGCAGAGCTCGTCGTTTGCTCAATCATAACGGATTCTGGTTTTTCTGGTGAGATGACGGAATGATCTCCCGTTTCAGACTCAGCATCGCCCTTCTCCCTGCTTAGGAAATCCATGACTGGAGGTTAATTTTTACAGATACGAATTTGCGCTTAGGCACCTGGCCACAAGAAGCCTCTCATGGAATTCTCAAAACCCTATTGTGTGCCCTAACAAACGGAAAATGCATGTCAGAATGGGAGAATGGGAGGGAAAATGAACAAGGGAAAATGAACAAGGGAAAAGGAACAGGGAGAAAAAAATAAAAAATTATTTTCGAAAAAGTATTATTTTTATTGTCTTCATTTAGACAATTAGAAATTATAAATATAATTTAAGACAAAATTAATATTTTGTCTTAAATTAATGTCTTAAACTTCCCTTATGTGTAGTGACTCTTTGGCAACATCATCTAATGAATCAATAGTAATCTCCAACAGTGTAATTAGCCTTCGTTTGTGATAATCTGATATGCATTCTCCTTTAGAAAAAAAATTCTTTGCTCTCTCCCAAGCTTCATGGGATTTCCCATGCAAATAACTTCCAATCACCTTTAGAGCAAGTGGCAGGCCATCACATTCGGCCTGCAGCTGTAATCCAAGAAATGATAGACATTTATCAGATGACCAGTTAGAGGGCAAGAAAATTATGTGTATGTAACTGGAGCCATAATTTTGGCAGATAAGCTACTTTCAACTTCAACATTATCTAAAATACTATTCTTGGGTCAATAACATATTAGAACTAAATATTTAGTTTATTCATTGTCCATAACCGATTGTCTCAATCTTTCTTGCATATTCCTTATCTGTTCAAGCCTAAGGACAATAAAGAAAGGAGGAAATTTCCATCGTTGCACTTTTCCTTCGTTAGTTTGTATATGAACATATTAACTATAAGATTTGGGCTTCTTAGGAACAGTAAACTAATTTTTTCAAAAATAAATCCCTTATTAATTAGACACAAGAAAGTCTCCTATAACTCTATGAGTTTTAAATCATTCACAACATTTTTTCCAATGTTTTCAAATGTGAATACCTGCTTCTCCCATTTAAATTAAAAGAAATTCTCTACTGTAAATTCTAAATTATTTTCCATGTACCATATGATTTTTAAAATATTTGATTTTAATAATTAAGCAAAATTGATTAGTTGAAAAGAAAAAAAATATACCTCCTTTACCAAAATTTATTAGGTGAAAAGAAAAAAATATACCTCCTTTACCAGACTTGCATTTGGAGTGCTTGGAATTGATGTCTGTCCAAAAGCCCAGAAGCAGAACAGTGACAGTGCATCCTCTTCCCATAACAATGGCAACTGATACACTTGAGTGGACAGGGTTGCTGGGATGGTCGAATTATCTCTGGTAGTTATAAGATTTTTGAATCCTGGCCCTTCAAATAGTAAATATTCCAAATTTGCTCTGGACCAAACATCATCCAAAATCAGTAGTGTTTGCTTCGTTTGCCTTAAAATCAACTGCTTCAGCTGCATGTGCGCATCTTCCAAATTCTGAAATTCTTGCCTCTTCGTTCCAGCAAGCTGCTTCCATATGGTCCCCAAAATCCTCTTTAGGTTTGGAGACTGTGAGACGGTGATGGAAATCA
>VDFB02021297.1:29327-56695 GCA_007258455.2 Sequoia sempervirens | reverse complement strand
ATAACCAACTCCATAAATACTAACAACCAACTAACATTTTTGATTGGTGGAGAAATATTTGTCCTTGTTTACAATTAGGTGTGACAGATCTTGTTCTCCATTTATCAGTATTTGAGCAATTATCAGCAAGACAAAGGAGAATGAATTGGTAACATTGTTTTTTTGTAATATCATTATTTAATCATTTATTTATTAAACAAACAAATTAAATATTTTAGTGGATAATATGGTGGTAGTGAATTTAAAATCAACCCAAAACTAGAATTTGTAATCTACAATAGGGGAAACATTAAACTATGGTAATTTTTGCTAAAGAGAGTGCAAGAAATCAATTTTAAATGCAAGCAAGAGATTAGAAAACAACTGTTCATTTTTTATTTATATAATATTAATTAATATATAGTAAATAGAAAAGTAAGAAAATCATTACATAATTATCCATTTTTTTTTCTAACTTGTTTTATTTATAGTAATTGATCCTCTCAATATATATAATTCGTTCATAACTAAAGAATATGTCTTCAACTAATCAAATATGTTAATTCTATGATTTCACTACATGACGTTTAATATATAAATATAAAAATGATGTTGCAATGTTCATCATTAGGTGGGACCTCACATCCTCCCCCCTATGTCTAAACTTTCTCTTGAAAGTTTGTAAGGTAGTAGAGCACCCTTCCTAGAGTTAATCTATACAATGAAAAAGTAAAAAAAAATCCCTGGTAAGTAGTATGTGTATCACAACATTGTCAACCAGTATGTAGTAGAGCACCCTTCCTAGAGTTAATCTATATAATGAAAAAATCAAAAATATTCCTTGGTAATGTGTATCACAACATGCTCAACTAGTACGACACAACTATAAGTATCCAAAAATTATTTCCTTACAAATAAGAGTAACATTAAATCGTATATAGGTTTTCATACACACCACACTTAGGACAAGGTCATCAAGATCCTACATACAATTACTTACACTAGATACCCCAAAATAATTTCAATTACATAGTTGTTAAGCTATTAATGACAAATCACTAACTCATCAACCACCACTAGTTATCAAAAGTTCCTCCTTTGGAATTTATCCTTCACAAGAAGTCTTTGCCATCTCACGAAATCACATATCATACCCATAATTTTTAAGTAGACATTTAATTTTCCTCTTTAACTGTTATTCTCTTACATTTAGTTTCCCATTTACACAACCAAATCAACATAACCAACACACATATGACCACAAAAGACTCACTTGACTCACAACACAAGGCTCACACAAAGGGATAAGGGTTCCTAGTGCCCAAAATTCTCCTCTAAGAATCCATATCACATAAATAATTACCATCAGGTCCTCCTTGAGGAACCTCTATATAGAAATATCTGATAGATCAAGGGGAAATGGATTGTAACCGTCACATACCAGTCTCAGTTATCCCTTCATAATAAATCCCTAGGCCATCTACTCCCTCCATACAACCTATTAGTGACCACTCTGAGTATGACAGTTAACATATTCCACATTACTACACATGCCAACAACAACAAAAAATTGATATCACCTCAAAATAAGAATTTTTAAATTTCCAATAAAACAACAATTCAAAATTTACAAAGAATTTTTTTTTATCAATAGTGGCCACCAATTAGAAATTCAAAATTTGAAAGAAAAAGTCTCAAAAACTAGTCCTTGAGGAAAAAAGAATAATTTCACAATGCATTTAATCAATAACTTAAATAAATTCAAAATAGTTGGCTTCATCAATCGAACAAAATCATATTAATAGTCACAAATATGAATAAAAAATCACATAAATTTTCACAATACGCTCACTTCGTGACTTCAATCAAGTCACCTAAGGGGGAGGAGGAGATAAGGTGGTCTCAAACCACGTAGAGCTCATGAATAAATCATAATATAATAGCAATATGTCTCACACAACCAGAGACAATCATATAATGATCACCATGCCACATGTCCCACACAACCCAAGACAATCATATAATAATGGAATCATCAATGATAGAATTGTTGTAGAACAAGGGTACACTTAGATCCATCCTCAACCATCTAGGGTACCAATCTCAAGGGTTTGGTTTGCGGTATGAACCAACAAGTGAGGTTCTCATATGTGGGGGAGTAGATCACAGTCAACGTCCATGGAAAATTATAATGTTTCAACATAAGTCCTTTATTTGGATTAAGGACAACATATTGAACTCATAATTTTCCAATAGATGGACATGTGTCTCTCAACCCCTAGTTGCATTAGTGGGCCCTCTTCCAAAGGAATGGGTCAACACTAAGGGATAAAATTCAACATAAAACAACACACGACTAAGGTTTCTTATCATTAAACATACAACCACTTCATTTTTAACGTTTTGGCATCTAAACACAAATGAATGTCATGAAGGGTATACATAGGTAGATCATACTTTATTTTCATATCACCCTTATCCCAAGTTGGATACTCTATATCACACACTTGAGGCACACACAAAGTTTACTGGTATTTCCACATTTCACAACAAATACTTTCTATGACATTTACCATATCTCAACCCAACACATAACACTTAACACATAACACACAACATATATTCAACCCTTAACAAAGTCACCATAGTGTACAACATTTAAGGTTCATATTAGCACAATATTATCACATAGGAGTATGCATCATAAAAATTGTATACATTGTTCACAAACCCATTTCTCAAGTTATATATCCAACATAACAACTAGTTGTACAAACATTCAAATTAATTAATTTCTTTACAAGACATAGCTAAGTCTCTCAAACAAGATAAGGATCATCATAAGTTTAGTTAATTCATTTAAAAATAATAATTCATTTAATGAGATGAAGACTCCTTAAGATCTTAAATTAAATGCATAGAAAGACATTTCCATTATTCATTCAACACCTCCAATTCTTTCCTAACCTTCTTGTAGTGACCAACATACCACATAATTTCTATGACATTCACCATAACTCAATCCAACATATAACACTTAACACATAACACAACATATATTCAACCCTCAACAAAGTCACCATAATGTACAACATTTAAGGTTCATATTAACACAAGATTATCACATAGGAGTATGCATCATAAAATTTGTATACATTGTTCACAAACCCATTTCTCAAGTTAAATATCCAACATAACAACTAGTTGTACAAAAATTCAAATTAATTAGTTTCTTCACAAGACATAGCTAAGTACCTCAAACAAGATAAGGATAATCATAAGTTTAGTTAATTCATTTAAAAAAAATCATTCATTTAATGAGATGAAGACTCCTTAAGATATTAAATTAAATGCATAGAAAGACATTTCCATTATTCATTCAACACCTCCAATTCTTTCCTAACCTTCTTGTAGTGACCAACATAACACATAACACTAACTAATTATGACTAAAACATTTCCTAGAGTTTCTAGTGTGGAAACCTAGGATTTGATACCAAATGCAATGCCCAAAAATGTAGACCAAAAAAATAGATAAGGACATGACAAAAGTTTTGAATTTTGATCACAACACATGACTAACTCACCAATGTTTTGCTTTGAGGTTTTTTTGCAATTTTGCACTTATAGTCCTTACTGCTCCTATATCTGTAAGTAATCAATTTTCATGGTTTTCAATAGAACTATCTTACAGTGGCTCGTCCACATTTGCTTTAAAAAAAACTCACCAAATTTTTCTTCCAAAGCACACATTTCCTAAAAAGCATAACAACATTTGACCAATTACAAATTATAATATTTAGCTAGAAAACTAAATTGCTTAGGAAATCATGGTAGGGTTTCAAATGAAGACATGGAATTCATATAATCAAGATGGACTTAATTAATTCTACTAATTCATTAATAATCAAAACATAATTCAAGTCACATGTTATGCAAATAAAATATATCAATAATAATTTTAAGTAATAATGAGACAATAAGCCCTAGGGGCTAGACCTATTCCTCGAGGGCTCATCTCTGATGGAATTTCCTACTTAACATTTGCACAGAGTCTTCATAGCTCAATAAATTGAGCCTGCTCCAACTCATTTGACTTACCAAAAAAGGGTATATCTACTAGGTTACAAATGATGATTGTACCTCAAACATAATTAGAACCGAATAACACTAATATAGACTAAACTCAATTCTCTACTCAAATGCATCACATGTCACCTATTATATGAGTTGTAAAACTATATGAGTGGGTACGCACCCTTTCTACAGTCCATTTTCCCAGACATTTTCACGGTTGATTTTGAGCCACTTAGATGAATCTAGGGATCGAAAACCTAGTTAACGATATACTAGTGAAATATGGAGCATAAAAATAAATACTCATACTTGCATAGAAAGTTGCAAGGAAATAATTCTATTAAATGTTAACAAGATATAAATTTCACTCATTTTGCATGTTAAAAGGAAACCATTTTCTAGACATAGTTTCATCTTGAACTATGATCAATTTCACCATTAATTGGATTAATAGTGTAGACATGAAAAATTGACCTAACACCTATCACACACCGTAAACAACATTTTCACATCATCGACATCATTATCATCAAACATCATGAAATTTCACATCAATTACATTCAAAACCCTAAATTCCCCTATTAATTGAATAATATGACATTATTTAATTAATTTACTTTTCCATCATTTTTGACTAA
Organism: Sequoia sempervirens; assembly: GCA_007258455.2. Classification (NCBI taxonomy): domain Eukaryota; kingdom Viridiplantae; phylum Streptophyta; class Pinopsida; order Cupressales; family Cupressaceae; genus Sequoia; species Sequoia sempervirens. Next base: position 52,000 of record VDFB02021297.1, on the reverse strand, counting down.
TTAAATAAATTCCATTTATTTAATAAAGTCCTGAAAACCCTATTTCTACTATTAATTGAATAAAATGAACTATTATTTAATTAATTCATTTTTCATCAATTCTGACCAATTAAATAAATGGAATTTATTTAATAAAGTCCTAATCTTTGATTAATTAAATAACACCAATTATTTAATTACATCACTAAATCACTTTACTCCCCCTAAGTTGATTGAATTATTAAATCATTATAATTTAATTAACTTACTTTCCCTCTAATTTTAAATAAATTGAATAAACTATTCAAATTATCATAAAAAAACAAATAAAACTAATGAAACTTTGTTTCAAACTTGATTTGCACATTCAACTCCAAAATGAATGAATTTATTAAATCAATTAATATTTTTCAACCACTTTTTCTGATTGAGTAAATTACGATCCCCTAATTTCTTAGTCTATTCCTAATAGATCAATCTATTCCTGATTGAGAAAATTATGGTCCCCTGACAGATCAATCTAAGTCCTAACTAATCAATCTATCTCTTAATCCCATAGATCATTCAATCTATTCTTCAATCAAGCAAATTGTGCAATCTATTTTGCATAGATCATTCATGTCTATTTCCTCTAAACACCTTTCGACCGTCGATCTTATGCAACATTGTTTAATCCTGATCGTTCATTTCAAATCATAATTTATATATAACAAACCTCTTTCCTCACAATAAAGGATCAGATAATCAACCTATTCATACTCTGAAGTAATGTCAAAACACCATTGATAGAGCTTTAATATTTCTTCAATCAACCAACCAAGACATTGTTCTTCAAGAATTGGCACACAGAACATGGAGGCTTCATAGTGATACAAGAAATCCGACATCAGGAAAACACACTCCAATACGAGATGGGTAATAGTTTTGTTCTTGAATTTAGTTGTTTATGAATTTCATTTACATGTTCTTGAATTCAGTATTCTTAATTGTGCATTTCGTAAGTGTAGGAATAGATCTTAGATTAGTGTTCTTGATTATAGATTAGATTTTATTTCAAGTATGTTTATCTCATTTATGTCTATGATTTTCCCCCTCACACATTTTGGCACGCTCAGTGGACCACGATCCTAAATACTAACGTTTCTATGAGTTTAATTGAAGTTATAGATTTTTGGAGCACTTTTGAAAAACTATCACACACTGTTCCATAAATTTTTGCACTTTCCTATCAAGAAATTTGTGCACTTGACTTTGAAAACCATGCTATTGACACTGAAACCTATGCATCTGTAATTTTCCAGTGCATCTAACTAGTGACAAAGGGAACACTTGCCTATGTTCATCACCTTCTCTCTCTGACAGAGGGTCCACTTGTTGTTGTTCTTGTGTTTTTGCTCTATCAAACCTATGTCTGAGATGTACAAACTAAAAATTGATTTTTTCACTAACAAATGCCTAATTTTAAATGTGTGATAGGTATTAACATTTGTGTATCCAGGATCAAGAAAAAACTAACACATTTTTTTTAGGGAAGAAGAACGTTCAAAGAAATCCATATTTACAACACTTTTTAAAGTTAGGAATATTTAATTTTAGTGCATAAAAAGAACAACACACTTGTTTTTTTTTTGTGCTCCTAAAATTGAACCATTTCAAACTTTTTAAGTTAGGAATCTATTTTTTTGGTGCTTAAAAAGAACCTACAAACAAACACATTTGTCTTTTAGTGCTCTAAAAATGAACAATTTGAAAGCTTTTGTTAAAATAGGAATCTTTATTTGGTGCTTAAAAAGAACAACAAAAATGAACACTTCTTTTTTGGTGCTCTTAAAAATGAACCATTTCAAAGCTTTCTGAAGTTAGGAATTTTTATTTGGCGCATAAAAAGAACAAGAAGCATTTAATTTGGTGCTCTAAAATTTTTTAACTTTGAAAGTAACACTTGAATGCTTGATTTTTGTTTAAGTGACCAAAACGACTTTTCTTTTGTTGACGTACACTCACATTTGTTTTTGTTGACCAATTAAGACCAAGATCACTTTAGAAACACTCAAATTTGGGCTTAAAAATAGACAAATCATTCTTTTTGTATTGCACCTTTGCTATGATATTGACTGATGTCTAGAACACTTCCATTGGATGTAATTAAAAAGAATCGTTGATATCTTATTCAAATATTTTTGGGGATAGCACCACTCAAGGTGCTTAAAAAGAATCAAAATGTTATGAATTGTATGTAATGCATTTAGTGTTTGGCAAGCTAGATGGTTGTCTTCTCCCCTCACACCTTTTGGTGATCTTGGGTGAGAGAAAACATCTTGAGCTTCACATCTTTATTTTCAAAAGCTTACCTTTAAAGGTCTTGCCTATTGAAACACATCTCATGTCAAAGAACTCATAGGTGACACAAGGGATACTCTCATTCTGGACTACTATACAAATAAATTCTGGGTGTGAGGAAAGTTCATCACCCGCTAGGTGTTGCTGGCCTATATTGATGTTAGTCTCCCCTAGTATCTATATGATACATAAAATTCTACAAGGGATGGGACACCTCTTAATTGAGAAAAATTCCTCATGTATAGGGATCCAAAAATAATAATCCCAAAACATTACTAAGAGCCAAATTATTTTAGAAGCTACCCCTTTATCCAAAAACATTCTTTGAAAGTGGTGAATCAGAATTTACTTTTGAGAAGTTACTTTCCAAGTACGACTACAGGCCCACACCATAAGTTACATGTAAAATCATCCCTTTGAGGCATGAGGTAGGCTTACCTAAAAGAATGGTTTCTATCCCTAGGGTTGTAAATGTTTTTTCATGTTAAACTTGCCAAAAACATTCAAAAGAAACTTGACATCAAACTCCATGCTTGATCTAAAAATAACACATCCAAACAAACCAAAGGGTATGTGCCGGATCATGATGGGCCAAAAAGTGGCAATATGATGGGTATTTGTAGGGTATGTGGCTGACAACTTTTTCTTTACCCAAAATTGATGAAATGAAAAGGGTTTTTAAAGGAGATTCTTAGCTTTCCACCAATATAAATTATGCTTTACTTTGAATTTAATAAATAATTATTATTCATTTTCTATTTGAATTATGACTAAAGTCCACATTGATAGGCTAATTGAAAAACATCTATACCTTTCAAATGGTATCACATTTCTTGAATCTAAAACATGTGTCACATTCTATGCTTCACATACTATAGGATTAAAAAAAAAAAATTGAATTTCAAGAATTTTTTACCAAGGTGGTTAGACATACACGTTTTTTATATTTTTAAAAGTTGTAATCAAAAAATTGTAATAAATTATTTACTTGGAAAAAAATTACAAAAAAATATGCATCACATCGGGACACGAGTCCTCTACTTATATCTAAAATCTTATAAGAAAATATTATCATTTTATTGTGGTTAGGGTGGTCAGACAAACACCTACTTCTTATTTTTCCCAAAAATTTAAGTACTACTACATTGAAATTTAAAATTTTCACCAAATAGATTTCTCTTTTTTAAAATAAACCTATTAGTTTGGAAACAAGACTCAATTTACTATAGATTCTATTCTTTACATATTATTGAAATAATATAGGTAACTTATTCAAATTTTTATGTCAAGTTGCCTAACTCTGATTTTTTTGAATTTTTTGCCACTTAAGGGCCTGTTTTATCCATGATGATCCTACACATACCCCAAATCAAAATCCCTTTGACTTAATGCATGCTTTTAAGAGAATCCCTATATTTGCGCTCCTTAAGGATTTCCTTAAAGGTTTTTGAATATTTAGGCTTCAATTTTAGACTACATTGGTTCAAAGTAAACATTTGGAAACTATGGCTTGGGTGTCGTGATTCACAACTTGAATCCATAGACATGAAGGTCACACAATTCCATGTTTTTTGAGTCAGTCAAGTATTGTTGTATCACTTGCCATACTCCAAACATAGAGAAATTAAGGAGAAAACCAACTTAAAATTGCAAAAAATTGGATAAATATTGATCAAACTGGAAACAAAACACACAGAGACCATCTTTGCACAAAATTCCAGCATAGTTGCCACATTTTTTGTTGCAATTGCTAAAAATTCATTGCATTTTCTCTTTGTCTCAGAAAATTCATTGATGAAAATTAGTTGCATTTGACAAAAACTATGAACTTGATGCGGAACCTGTGCACTTGCTCTTATTTGCTCACACTTGCTTATGAGAAACTAGAGCACTTGCCAGGAATCTGCTCGCCATTGCCAAAAGAAACTCAATTTTTCTTAAGTAATCATTACATCTGATATAAACACAAGGAAGCCACATTTTCCATTTCAGCTCACACTTGCTTCTCAAAAACCCACACACTTGACACATTTCAGGCCGCACTTGATAAATATGGCTGGTCTTGCTCACAATTTTGCACCTTTGCTCATAAAACAGTGCTATTGCTCTATCCTGCCGATGATTGGAAAAAACAAACCAAAGCTACTTATAGGATCCTTATTGGAACAAAATAGTTGGAAAACCAGATAAGTCATATAGTCCTTCATCCTCTATTCAAATTCCATCCTAATTTTGGAAAAAAAATCAAAACTAACCAACCTGGATTATTCCCTCACTCACACTTCTAAGATATCATTAGTTACTTCAGACTCGTCGATAGTTCAAGTAAGATTTCCCACAACATATCCTCTAGAAGGAGAAGTGAAATATCAATCTAGATCCCTTAGAATTTTTGAGTTCCAAAGATAGTATCACTTCGAAACAACACTTAAACCTTAGGGTCTTGAGCTTCATAACAAACCATATCAAAACATTCACACTTCCACCATATGACCATTTGGCGACCAGTTGCTCCAGTATGTACAACAACTGAATCTTGTAGCACCAATCCTACAACCTAGTCTCACACACATTGAAAGTGAACAAATTGATATCATTAGTAGTTTAAGAAACTTCATATTTGAGAAAAATGAAACACCCAACCAGTGGAGAAATGCAACGAATGTCTTACACAAAGAGGAAGAGAAAGAAGACATAACATCTAGAAGACCCATGCTTCCACCACCCGCATGACAATAGATATACACCCTTCATGATCTTTGGAAAGAGAAAAATACTTAGATCTGGCAAGAGAAAAATCCTTAAGTGAAAATCCATATTCTTTCTTTCGAAGAATAGTCCTACCATAAATTTTTCCAAAGGGTACATCTTGAGAAGATACCACACTTGTCAAAATACACTAGAACATTTCTATTTACACTTTTCAATGGGCCAACCACTCGTAGATATAATGCACTGAAAGTCCAAAAACAAAAGCAATTTCATTTTCCTTAAACAAAAAATTCAAAAACAAAAGCATTTTCATTCCAAAGTTAGGATTCACGAAAAATGTTCAAAAAATCTTGGTAGTTGTTTATGACAACTACAAGATCACAACATAGGAAGCACATGGAAGAAAACAAGAATAGCTCTAGAATCCCACCAAAAAACACTACAAATGATGAAGGTGGTCAGTGGGGCTATAGGGAAAGCAACCTTGAAACACACCAAAAGAGACCTATGTATAGAGACACATTTAGTGAGGAAGAGTTAAAATGTAAATGACAAGAAGTGATGGAACAAAACAACCACGACCTAGAGAAAGTAATCATAGAGGATGTAGATACTTAGGAGGAGATAAATGATGAGGAACTATTTCAATATTCCAACAACCCCAAGGTTCTCAAACTAATGGACAAGTTGTTGAGAAAGGTCCCAAACTCATACTTCTTCAAGTTAGCATAGAGTGGTGCAAAACTACTAGTAGATTTTAACGTGGAGGCCCTCAAGGATCCTAATCTTATTCCATTAAGGGATAACTCAGTTGTGAGATAGATAACCAAACCCCCAGAGATTCCAAACATGTCACCTATATTCTCACAAAATAGTGGTCAAACCAAGGAAAACCCCTTGTACAAAAAACAATTCAGATTGAACAAGCAATAGTGGCACAATAGTATCAAGGAGATCCATCCTAGTATGTACTGCAAATCAACAATCCACCTCCTGGACATTATGTACCTCAAAACACTTTGAATGTTGACCCTTCTGAAAACATACAATACCATCAACAAGGTGGACCATAGGTTCCCCCTCCAAATCATTACCATCAACAAAGTGGATCACATGTTCCCTCTCCTAATCAATACCATCAACAAGGTGGATCACATGGCCCCTTTCCCAGTTAGCAATACCACCAACAAGGTGGTGTTGATGGGTGTTTTTGCACCTTCTCAACACAAGAAACACACAAGTATACTACCTCTCTTGAAAGGTAATTTCTAAAACTAAGTTTTATAAATCACCCCAAGGTCTCTCAGGTGTCAGATCATGACTAAGCTTGGAATAGTTCAATTAGTTGATGTGATTTTCTAGTAATCAAAAAGATAATTTGTGACTCACTAAGCATGGCGGGAATTGGGTCTACAAAAGAAGTTTTATAAATTATGGAAATGAAGAATAGTTGTTGTTAGTTTAGGACAACAAACTAAAACTCCATCTTAGCCATCATATTTGGATTTACAATGATGCTAGAACTTTTTTCACTTTAGTTTTCAAAAAAAGGTCAAAAGGGAAAAAAGCTTAGAATTTTCTAGACCTGCAACTAATGTTGAATAGTAACAATGGAGGATGCTACAATGGAAAAACTTCCTGAAACTAAGTTCCACTTAACCAAGGATAGCCCACAGTCTCATGAAACTAGTACTATCTTCTAAGGTTTGTAGATTTTCAAACCATTCATTCATCATTAAAGCATGAATAATAGCTGAAATTAATTGCAACAATATGAACAATTCTAAGACTAACTTTACACAACAATTTATCATCAATAAACAATAAAAAGTATGAGACAAGAAGACATCAACATCATAGCATACTTCACCATTAAAGCACAACATACACTAATGACTAAAAGTAACTTAAAACTAAGAACAACAAAGATAAACTATAATGTTTGGAGATTGAATCATGCACACATGGAGAAGAAAACACAAGAAACCATCAAAACAATGGTTTTCTCATTAATTTTCTACAACATGGCTTTACACAACTCATCTCTCCCTTTGAAAATGAGAGGATGACCCTATTTATAGTTTTCCAAAAGCAAAATGAATGGATAGGATTCATTTACATTGTGTGACTCATATTTTTTTTACATTAGGGTTTGACCTACCCCCAAATATATGACAATATAAAATATACTTTTGTATTTTTCCCTATTTTGTCATGTAGCTTCCTTTACACTGTAGCTATTTTTCTTGTAGCTACTTCTGGCTTTTATAACTATTTTTGTAGACACTGAAAAATGTCCTAAGCCTGCGAGCATCATTTTTCTTGGTCTCCATCATTTGATAATTGAATAATTTTAATTATTCAATTATGTTCTTATTCCTCTATTAATTAGATGATTTTTAATTATTTAATTAATTCACTTTCTAATCTTTATTCTATCCTAACCGATTAAATAATTTAATTGTGTCGCTAATGTACCCTTTTCTTCTATAATTAAATAAATCATCATTTATTTAATTATTTCTCTATAGTCAAATAATAATTATTATTTGACCCTTTATTCCTCCATGATTAAATAATTGCTGAAATTATTTAATCCCTCTCCAATTTTCATCCTCACATTTAATTAAATTGAATAAATTTAATTAAATGATCCATCTTTTATTTCCTCCAAATAAATAATTTGAATAAATAATTTATTTTCCACTTGTCCCCTTTCTCCATTTTTGAATAAATAATTTAAAATAAAATATTTATCCCTCTATTTTGGTCAAAAATACGCTGTCATTATTTCATGTCATAGCCTGCATGTCTGTTTGTCATGGTTCCTCCAAGAATAACATATTCTTGGTGCATCAATTTTGGACCATTCATCTTGGCATCTTTCTAGAAGCTTAATCTTGACCATCCATTTTGTAACCTCGCTCTCATGCATCCTCCACCATTGATCTTGGAATCCTTCTAGAGGATTAACCTCAGCCGTCCATTCGAAAGGTTGTCTATAAAAGCAACCTTCCTCCTCCATTTTCACCTTAACAACTAATCTTCTCCAACTTTCTTGCTTACTATTTGCAAGTATTTGTACAACTTCAACAACAAATCTGAGGGAAATATTAGAATAAGAAGAAGAAGGAGAGCAAGGGAAGTGAAGCAACTATAATGGGGAGTATTTATTTATGCATGCTTTCATTTTAATTTCTCATTGTTTGTATTCTCTTGTTGTGGTTTTGTAGTCTAGGGGTGTTTAGCTATCACTATTCTAGGCTAGAAGTTAAGAAACCCCATCTCACAATTTTGAAAAGTATTCATCATCTATGATGGGATTTGTAGCCACTTTCTGAGCATTTGCATACTCTATGAACTTGCCAAACACAACTATGAGTTTCTTCTCCTCAGAGAGCTCGGATTTGAGGATTTGGAAGGACATCCTCTTGACTCTTTCGATCATTTCCCTTCGATTCTCAGCAAAATTTGATGTGGCCTCAATAATCTATTTTGTTCGAATGAACGCCCTTGTAGAAAAATCCATAAAATCTGGTGACAACATGTCACCAGCTCCTTGCTCCATTTTCTTATGAAACAAAGGCTTGAATATCTATAGATCTAATTCCAGGGTGGGCACTTCAAAATCAATTATTAGATTTAAATACTCTACGCTATCCACCTAGTGCTCGACATCCCACTTATGATCAAGTTCCAGGTTGTGCAATACCTTTTCTAAAACCTCCTTCCTATAATCAAAATTCATAAACCAAGTTTCCATCAGCCAATGATCTTCTTTTGGTAGCCCTAACTCCTTTTCCTAGGTTTCTTGGGGAAGCTTAAGGATGCACTCTAGCTTAGGATAAGTGTATACGTATAAAAATGGTCATGATTAATTAAGCTTGTTAATTAATTAAATATAAATTATTTAATTAATCTCCTAAATATAAATTATTTAATTAAATATAAATTTAATTATTTATTTATTTTGTTCATTCTTATAATTCTTCTACCTTAATTAAATAAATAACTTTATTTAATTATTGACATCTCCCATATTCCTCTTAATTAAATTAAATAAATTTTTATAATTTATTTATATTGATTATCATATTATTCTAAATTTGAATATTTAAAATTTAAATATGGAATATTCTCTTCATCTCATAGTTAAATTAAATATTAAATATTTAATTTAATATCTTTTCTCACCCCACAAATAATTAAATATTTTTAAATATTTAATTACACTCTAAATTCACTTCTAAAACATAATTAAATAGAATTTATTTAATTATGCAAGTTTCTAAATCCATCTTCACATATAATTAAATAAATTTATTTTATTTAATTATAAAACTCATTTCAACTCATCCTTCCAAACGGAAACCTTCCTTCGGATCTGAATGATGAAAATTGAAGGAAAAGGGAAACCTTCTATCTCCCTCTCAACTTTTGAAAATATTTCACCGTCCATTCTAACAAGTTTAATCTGGGTCGTTAATCATATCAGCCAATCAAATCCTTTCAAAAACTCTATAAATACTGGTGCAAATCCAAGCTTTGGTTACACACATACACACGACGAACACCCAAACATATACGCGATTAGCTTATGCACTCACATCTTTTTAGCATCACAACAATATTCAGATTTTAGCATAATTCTTGCATTTTATGCATAGTATGCCTTTCATTTATATCTCGTTCTTCAGTTGTCCATTTTGTTGAGATTAATTTGCTGAATCTAAGACCAATTGGAAACAACAAAACACTAGAGATAGAGAGAAATAAGACGATTTCAGGGAAGCTGCCATTAACAGTTTTGTTTATTCTATTTTCCTTTCTGTTTCTTCGATATAATGTCTTATTGATATGTGTTTGAGTTCATTTATAATTTATACATTTTTCATACACACATAAAATGGTGCCCACTATGGGGCCCGAACCCACGATTTTAACATTTCTCTACAAGTTTTTTTGACAGGTTTCCGTGTTCTGGAGTTCACTTATGAATTTTTTTTTGCGTTTTAGCGCATTCGACCTTTTCTACAGCACATACGGGGTTTTTGAATCTTTTGTTTTGTAGGATTTTGTAGCGCATATGGTGTTTGTTCCAGTGCATATTGAGATTACATTGGCGCATCCGATAGATTTAATAGCACATACGGTTAATCACATTTAGAGTTAAATCGACATTGATTTAAAGTAGTGCATTTGGTAAAAAAAAATTTAACACATTTGGTAACTGTTTTAGCACATTTGGTAACTGTTTAGCACATTTAGAATTTTTCCTATGGCGTATATACCTTCTGTTTCAGCGCATATACCTTCTGTTTCGGCACATATACCTTATGTTTTTGCGCATATACTTTCTATTTCAACGCATATACTTTATGTTTCGGCGCATATACTTTCTGTTTCGGCACATATACCTTCTATTTTGGTGCATATACTTTCTGTTTCAGCGCATATGGGTTGTAACACTAATACAAAATTCTGAGTCTGACGCCTTCCGCAGACATAATTCTTTTTCTTTTCTGGATTTTAAAATGAAGCAATCTTAGGATAGTCACATCTGAATTTTAAAATGAAGCAATCTAGGATAGTCACCACACATTGATCTTGCAATTAAAATTGAATAACTTGTTTTTGTGAAGCAATATCTTCACTTAGATTAGATCATTGTGATTTGGGTTTTAAAATGAGCTTTTGTTTGCTTTGTCTGTGGCAATAGGTCTATGTTCTCCCCTTAACTGGGTGATCAGAATACTAGACTTGCCTTTTCAATTTCATGAATTTTTACTGTTTTAATTACATCCTTTAGAGAGCCTGTCGTAGTGGGAAAAATTACTCACCCTACGGGAACGACTCAAGTGGGTTCAAGCCAAAGCTAGGCTATTCCGCCCCACTATAAAATTTAAAGCAAATTTGGGGAAACCCTCTTTTGCCGGTAGTGTGCAAGATAACCATCCCCAAAGCCTTTGTTCTAAAGGTTGGGAGGTCTCCTGAGGGAGTTTATTATTGCTGCACCAAACAAAAATCCTTAGTACAAACTTAGTGTAGTGGCCAGCCGAAGTCAGTTTCCGAACATTCTAATAATCACAGTGCAAGGGGAGGGAAGAATCTGCCCCCAAGACACTCACCATATAACTGCCAAGGACCGTTTGCTCAGGGGATCCAGTATCCACTTCCATAACTCTGAGTACGTGCCTGGAAAAGACAAAAATATGGGGGCCCCTTTGAGGGTGACACGGCTGTGTGAGTCGACGCAGTTCTAAGATGTGGGCTGTTGATTACTAGAATGACCTACTTGAGCATTAAGAGTGAGTCTGCTTGAATTGTCTTTCATGTGCAAAACCTATGAAAACACTTGTTGAAAAACATTTTCTTGATCATACACTTGGTGTTAGTATAGGGTTTTAAGAACAACTATTTTTCAAAAATGTTTGTTGTGACTTACATCACATTAAATCAGATAAAAGATCATCCGAAATGAACATGAAAAATAGCCACTAAAATCTTTCTTGCCTTTCTGGCATTCTGATATTTTCCCCCATGCTTAGAGATTGGAAATCAACAAAATTTTCCAAGAAATCAGTTTCCAATAGGATCAGGAAACCCAAGAAACCATTAGGATACAAGAAAACATTGCAAAGGAGAAAATTCTTGTACAAATGTCAACATGTCTTGCTTCATTACTGAGGATTTCTTCATAGATATCAAGACTTTGTTAGGGGATTCACTGATGAGTATGTTGTAGAAACTTTGGATTAATGAGCTTATTATCAGAGATTAGCTCTATCTCAACAGCATAATTTTAACCAACCTCTTGAATTTGACAACATACCACAACCTTCTATAGAATATCCTTCACATCCCAATCAAATCCTTCAGTGATTTTGAAATCTTTCTTCAAAAAAAAAGATCAAAACTTTAAGAGTGCACCTCTCAAACAAATTTCTAATTATTGATTCAACTTCCCCAATAGGATTCTGACATCCTTCATCATTGGAAGCCACAATAAAAAATTAGGAACATCTTATATCATATCATAAGATTCCACATCTTATTAGATCAAGATATCATCATCATCACACTTGTCAAAACTAGGATCTAAGTTTAGAAGAATTCTTCAAAATCATATGCCTATCTTCACAAGATCTCAATTCAATAAATTGAAGGACGAAATCCAACAAGAAGGTCATACCCAAAATATTCAAGAAGAGGGTGAAAGCAGTAATCCTCTTTACATCATGAGTCGTAATCCACTTTTCGACAAAGATACGAATAACAGAGAAGAAAATCCATTCCACCAATACAAAGACATGAACAAAACACATATCGATAGTGATGAAGAACAAGATGAGGAATGTCTTAAAGAGGCCGAGCAAGATCCAAAATTTAACAAAGCCATAGAAAAGATCTTGTAGCACGATAAAGAAAAATATTTCCGCTATCTAGTTGACCAAGGAGCTAAACTGCCTCATGACTTTAATACTGAGAATTTGAAAAGCAAACCTGAGGAAATACCCCTATCTGATCTTAGTGCTTTATTTCAATAAATTAAAGCACTTCAAGGACAAATCAAAGAGTTACAAGGGGGAACCACAATGAAGAAATATACTCTTGAGGACATTTGTCATTATCCCTTCGATCGAAGTCTCAAAATGATTCCATTTCCCAAACATTGTGAAATTCCAAAATTTGATCATTATAATGGGAAATCGGATCCAATCGATCATGTTAGAGACTTTTGAAACATGACTTTAGAGTTCGCTCATGAGGACACTTACCTGATGCGTTTGTTTCCTAGGAGTCTTGGAGGACACTCCATGGAATGGTTATCAAAAATCTCACCTCCTGTCAGAACATTTGAAGAATTAATCAATTTGTTTATATCACAATATGCGTAAAACATACAACACCAGATCACCATGATAGATCTCTACAAAGTTGCGCAAAAGCATGGTGAATCTTTCATTACTTTTCTTCAGAGATGGAGAAGAATGTTCGCCAGATATCTGCGTCCTGTTCTTGAAAAGGAAAAGATGGTAACCTTCATTAACAGTTTGAATTCAGAGATGAGCTATCATTTGAATCTACATTGTCCTACCTCTTTTGAGAAACTAATCGAAGATGCTATAACCATTGAAAGTTCATTGGTCAAAAGAGGAACAATAAAACTTGACAAAGATAATCCTAGCTCATACAATCATCACAATAATTAGGACAAGTCTAAATTCTGGACTCGCAACAAGAATGTGGTGAATGATGGTGTTGATGCAAATCAGGTCTTGACCAAGCCATTTGTTCTCAGTACTCTAAATGCTCCTCGCAACAACAATTATAACAATATCAACTCGGTCACAAATCAAGGAAATAATCCTCCTCCTCTGAGGAACAATGTGAACCAAAATTCTACTCCCAACCAAGGGACTGCCAAAAATCAAGGTTACCGAGGAACCACTAATAATAACAACTGCTTAGGGAATACCTCAAATACAAATCCACAACGATTCTCATTCTTCTCAAATAGAATAACTTACACTTCATTGGGTCAATCTTTAGAATCCACATTCAAAGAGTTGATGGCCAAAAATGTCATTACTTTACTGCCTCAATGAAACTATGAACCCAGTGTAAAGCCTCCATCATGGAATGAGGCATACTATTGCGATTATCAACGGTGCAAAGGTCATCGCACAAATAACTGTCAAGCCTTGAAGAATACCATTCAAGACTTAATTGACAATGACATCATTACAATAGAAGGACATCAACAATCCAACGCAGACCACCAAGCATTTCGCAACCCTTTGCCCAACTATCAAAAGGGTGAGTCTTCTAAAAAAATGTGAATCATATCAATGATCATATAATCAACCATCTCTACACAGACGACGAGTGGGTAAATGTTATGAAAGTTAACAAGAAGGTGGAATATAGAGAAGTCAACGCAACAACAAGGGCGCAAGCTAAAGTTGTCTTAAAGGGAGCCTCTTCAAAATCCACTGAACCTCCACCTCAACATCAATATGATTTGGTCAACCAACCTCAAAAAACCCCCACTCAAATTTCTATCTTGGAACTATTGAAGATTTCCCCAGCCCATAAGGAAATTCTCGAAAAGGCCCTCTTTGAAACAAATGTATCCACTGATCTGGATGTGAACCAATTTCAAGCCATGGTAGGACACTTGTCCTCACCCACTTGCCTCTCATTCTCTGAAAAGGATGATGTTTCCATAACTCATCCCCATAATTCATCATTGTACTTAGAAGTCATGGTTCACAAGTTTCGTGTTAGACGAGTTCTAATAGATGGAGGTGTTGGTTTGAACATCTGTACCATGAAGTTGGTTAAGGCTTTAGGATTTTCTGAGGACTCCATAGATTTCAGAAGAAAGATTACCATAAAAGCTTATGATGATGAAGAAAGAGCATCCAAGGGTCTAATCATGTTGCCAATCAGAGCGGGCCCTATTATCAAGAATACTTTCTGTCAAGTATTGGACCATGATCTTGCATATAACATCCTGTTGGGTCATCCTTGGATCCACGAAATGCAAGTGGTCCCATCAACCTATCATCAATGTCTTAAGTTTCCTTCTGATGGATAGGAAATCATGATACCAGCTAATAATTTCAATATTCAAACTTGTGCTAACATAAAAGCCAGTCAAGATACTTTGGTTCCTAACAATCGAGAAGCTCATGCTAGTACTTCTCTAAAGATTGACACACAAATCAGTCAATTAACCAATAGTTTTGACAAGAAATTGAAATTCAAGGACCATGGAGTCGGAGAGTACTCTCTTTGTCTTGCCAATTTACCTACATCACCGCGATCACATGGACAACCATCTATCATGGAACATCAAATATCAGCCGCATCAACATCAAAGCAACCACCAACAGAGCCAATCACAAAGTTTAATGAAAAATTCATCAAAAAAAATTCCCCATGGAAGATCCTGAGGATACAAAAATTCTAAAATGGCTCTATAAAGATGAAGATGAAGCAGTTTTTAATGTCAAATTACCCACAGACAAATATGGAAAAGGGTATTCAATCATGTAGAAGATGGGCTATGATAAAGGTCCTATCAGAAAAAGGAAAGGAGTAGTTGAACCTATTCACCTCCGCGGACTCGCTGCAAAAGAAAAAACTGGATTGGGCTATGATACTCACTCCAAAGAAAGCACATCCAAACAACTACATGGCACTGTCTTCACATTGCAAGAAGGATCAAATTCACAAGAAGCATGTTTGGCAATAGTTCAGAACTTCATGGATAACAATTCTGACATAGACTCTATTGAATATGAATGGGACACCATTTACAATGATGAGTTCTGGAGGGACAAAGAGGTTGATGTAATACACCAATACACCCCAACTCTAATTGAAGGTCAAGGTTCAGGGACCCAAACACGTGAATTCGAACCACAAAGTCACCATGATTCTAGTGATGTTGAGTTGGATCTAAACGAACAAGACTATCATGAGGACAGTATCATCATACCTCAGATCCTATAGACCACTCCGTTATGACCATAACCATAGCTGATTTCACACAACCTGACGATCCACTATCTTTGATTTATCCTAATCTCATTGATTGGGATTCAACCGAACCTATCGATATACCTATGTTTCCAAGTGACAAAGCTATCATAAATTTCCTTTCCGCAGATGATACAAATGACTGTTCCACCAGCGATTTTCAACATAAAGTTTTTGATCAGGAGAGTGTCAAGTCTCCTAGTTGCAAAAGTAAAAACAAAAATGAAAGATCTAATGGTGAAAACCAGAATCTGGCAATATTAGATCAAACAAAAGATAAAATAAAGAGTGTATCGGATGGTAAAACGTCTTCGAGGCACCAGACGATGGGAATATTGACACTCTCCCGGAGCACTACCATGAGCGATCGCCTATTTTGATTGAGCCTATAAATGCTGTCAATCTTGAGACTTCCGACAAACCAAGAATTTTACAGTTAGCTACATCAATGACAGAGAAAGAAATACCAGAGCTCATGGAATTCCTGAAAGCAAATCAAGTTAATTTTGCATGGTCTTATGCTGACATGCCTGGTCTTGATCCCGATCTTATCATGCATCACTTGTCTATCAAACCAGGGGCCAAGCCGGTGAAACAAAAACTCTAAAAGATGCACCCTCATGTTGCATTATTGGTTAAGGAAGAACTAAGAAAACTCCTTGATGTGGGCTTCATAAGACCAATCGACTATGCAGAATGGATCTCCAACATTGTTCCTATATCTAAGCCAGATAAAACTGTGAGAATATGCACGGATTTTAGAGATCTTAATAAAGCATGTCCTAAGGATGACTTCCCACTGCCAAACATCGACACTATAGTTGATCTGATAGCTGGCCATTCCATGTATTCATTAATGGATGGTTTTTCTGGCTACAACCAAATCAAGATTGCACCTGAAGACTAGGAGAAAACAACTTTCACATGTCCATGGGGAACTTATTGTTGGAACATCATGCCTTTTGATCTAAAGAATGTTGGGGCTACTTACCAAAGAGCCATGACTATAATATTTCATGACATGATGCATATCTTCATGGAAGATTATGTAGATGACATATTGGAAAAATCATACACCAGAGAAGGACATCTTGAAATATTGTCCAAAATATTTGCACGATTAGAGAAATTCAAAGTTTGCTTCAACCCCAAGAAATGTGTTTTTGGGGTCAAATCTGGAAAACTCTTGGGGTACATTGTTTCAGAAAAAGGAATTGAAGTAGATCCTACAAAAGTACAGGCAATTATGGAAATTCCTCCACCAAGGAACATCAGTCAATTGAGATCATTGCAAGGACGACTTCAATCTATACGAAGGTTCATTGCACAATTGGCTGACAAAATTTTACCTTTCACACATCTACTACATAAGAATGTTCCTTTCAAGTGGGATGACAAATGTGAATTGAATTTTCAACAAATCAAACAGTATTTAATGACTCCACCAGTTCTCATACCACCAAATCCAAACAAACCACTAATCTTGTACATTTCCGCAACAGAGACATCTTTGGGGGCACTGCTAGCGCAAGAAGACTCTACAGGAAAAGAACGTGCAATCTACTACATCAGTAGAACACTAACAAGTCATGAGCTCAATTACACTTCTATCGAGAAGGCTTGTCTAGCAGTAGTCTTTGCTTCATAGAAATTTTGGCATTACATGTTAACTCATACAATCAATATGGTTTCAAAGATTGATCCACTCAAGTATTTGTTAAGCAAAGCATCATTCACAGGAAGGTTAGCAAAGTGGGTAATGATTCTTAGTGAGTTTGACATCCATTATGTTGATCACAAGGAAATCAAAGGACAAGTGATCACTGATCAACTAGCTGAAGGACCACTGCAAGCAGACCATCCCTTGCACATTGAATTTCTAGATGCTGATGTCTTTACTGCAGAATATAAACAACCATGGTCCTTATATTTTGATGGTTCTTTCACTCAACATGGATTGGGGGCAGGCATACTTTTTGTCACCCCTCAAGGACACACCATTCCTCGATCATATAGGATAATGTTTCCATTCACCAACAAATAGCCGAATATGAAGCATTAATCATCGGACTTAAAATAGCATTGGAATGGAGAATTACAGAATTACAGGTGTATGGCGACTCACAGTTGGTGATTTATCAGATTAATGATGATTATCAGACCAAAGATGACAAAGTATTTCCATATAAAAAGATGGTTGATGACTTCAAGAAATACTTTGTAGACATCAAATTCACACAAATTCCAGGGCTTGAAAATAAAGTTGCTGATGCCATGGCTATGATCGCATCATTGTTACAACTCCCAGAAACTCAGACTTGCTATGAATTTCTAGTGGAACAATAATTTACACCTGCTTATGATACCCCTAAAAGCCAAATCATTTGCCACTTGGTAGGATCTAATTCACCTTGGTACGGAAAAATTTATGCCTACCTCAAAGACGATATCTTACCACCCGATTTATCCCATAACCAAAAATGCAATTTTATCCGCCAATCCGCTCGCTACACTCTTATTGCTGACACTCTTTATCGCCGTGGTCTTGATGGTACTCTACTTCGATGTCTTGAATGTGAGGAATTTGAAAAAGCTTTACAAGAAGTTCATGGTGGCATATGTGGTATTCATTCGAGTGGACTGACCTTATCCAAGAAATTGATTAGAATGGGTTACTATTGGCCTACAATGGAGAGTGAATCATTCACTTTTGTGAAAACATGCTCAAAATGTTAGATTCATGGGAATCTCATTCATGCTCCTACACAGGAACTTCAACCATTCACGCCAACCTGGCCATTTTCTCAATTGGGGTTAGATCTAGTGGGCAAGATTCATCATTCTTCATCAAACAGACATAAGTTCATCATCATAGCTATAGAGTATTTTACCACATGGATTGAGGCAGTACCTCTTACTAAAGTTACCAGTAAACAAATATCATCATTCATACTCAACTATATTATTTATCGGTATGGCATTCCCAACTCCATTATTACAAATAATGGACGTCCTTTCAAAAATTAGGATGTTGATGAACTTTGTGAAAGATTTCACATTCAGCATAGATATTCAACACCTTACTATCCACAAGGGAATGGCCAAGCAAAGGCCTCAAATAAAACATTTTTTTTTTTTGAAAAAGACTGTGAATGATTCCGGGAAGGATTGGCACGTTCAACTCAATCCCGCTTTATGGGCCTACAGAACTAGTATCCGCACGCCAATAGGAGTAACACCATTTGCTCTTGTCTATGGAGAAGAAGCCATACTACCTTTAGAAGTTGAGATTCCCTCACTCAGAGTATCATTGAAAGGTCTTACAAAAAAAATGATGAATACAGAGTTTCCTGACTCCAAGAACTGGAACTCCTAGATGAGAAGAGACAAAGAGCCGTTGATCATTTAAAAGAATATCAACAGATGATGTCTCATAGCTATAATCACAAAGTAAAGCCACGTACCTTTCAGGTGGGTGATCTTGTTCTGAAAGAAAACCCACGCAATCAGCAAGACAGAGAGAAGAAAGGAAAGTTTGAACCAAATTGGCTAGGTCCTTATGTGGTTATCGTAGTCTATGGTTCAGGAGCCTACAAGCTATCGACGCCAGAAGGGGACCTGTTTGATGAACCTATCAACAACATGCATTTGAAAAAGTACTATGTCTAAAGCGGTTATCATAATTAGAAAAAGTCCTAAAGAAATACAAAAAAAAATAAATTAGAAAAAGTCCTGAAGAAATACAAAAAAATTAGAAAAAGTCCTGAAGAAAATGGTTACCCTGGTGAAAACCTGGCAAACAGGCATCTTGGTAGCGACAAAAAAAAAAAAAAAGTCATAGGGTGAAAACCTGGTGACAGGCAGTCTATTGACAAGAAAAATGCAATAAAAACAAATAGTGAAAATCTGGCAAACAGACGCTATTTGTAGCTCTCCATCTATTAATTCATATTCTGCATTTAATTTCTCACCCTTCATTTTCATGCATCTTTCATCATCTTAGGGCTACACTAGCATCATGCTATCATCATTTTACCTCAGAGCGATAATGTCTTATCATGGCTTGATTTATTGTACATATTCATTTCAGCAAGTTGTGTCAATACCGAGGGCAAAAATTGGCATACTGGGGGAAATCGACTTTCAGGTTTTACCGAAACAACGAGACAGTGACATCAAAAACCAATCATGTAAAACAAAACAACCAAATCAAACCATATGGACAATAATCCAATCATTGATCCATATCACAGTAGTTTTCAGCTGCATACCCTATCATGACTCATATCTGGATGATCTATAATCTGAATAATGTTTGGGATAATAGTATTTCATTTTTGAATAATGGTTGTTTAATTTTTGATATCATCTCTCTGGAGTACACTCGATGATGTACTGAACTAGAGTGGCAAGGAAAGATGATGATTTTTCTTTGTCTGTTGTATGGAGGTTAACTATCCATTTGTTGCAAGTATGTCATGAGACATGATTTCCATAGTTTATCATTGATGACAGTTCCAAATTTGCATTAGAAGGTGGTTAGTCTTTGTCTGTTCACGCAAGAAACGCTTAGGTCATCTCAGTTCAATTATACCTATATGCTTGTGTTCGCTTGCTATATCAAAAATCATGAAAGTTATACTCAGGTCATCATTGGTGCTAATTTCCCCTCTGATGCTTGTACATACTTCCAACATTTTAAAATGCTCTATGATGATTCAGGAAGGCTAGCAAAAAGGCTCAAAAAATGGTGGGATTCATTTAGTTGCATTTCATTTTGGATCATTGTACATATCTGCATACTGGATTTGCATCAGAGTTTTTGAAAGGCCAACAACAAACATCAATGGTTGTCATGTCTCTTTGGACTATTTGTGGAGGGCAATGCAGACATTTGTTTTATTACCATTTTATCATTTCATTATCATTTCATTCATTACATTCTCATTACCATTTTATCATGTCATTATCATTTCATTTCATCATTTCATTATCATTATCATTTTATCATTTCATTATCATTATCTTTTCATTATCATTATCATCTCATTTTATCATTATCATCATTCATTTCATCTCAGTATCATTATCTTATCATTATCTTATCATCTCATTTTATTATCATTATCATCATTCATTCGTCTTAGTATTATTATCTTATCATATCGTTTCATTATCATGTCATTATCATTATAATTCCATTATTATTCATTTCATTATTCATTTCATTTATCCGTTTATTTTTATTACAAATCATTATATTTCATCACATATCATTTTATCATACATCTCATCACTATTTTACTCATCTCACTTCATATCAGTATTCATATCATTTTACATCATATCATATCATTTTATCATACAAATTCATAATGCATATCATGAACACAACATTCATTTTTCATCATATTATCATCATTTACCCGCATTGGAAAATCCAAAAATAAACATTCCATACATACATTTTCATATCATTTTCATAATCACATCATAAGTCATCCACCTACATGACATCATTAGTACGCATCATCAATCATCATCATCATAATAAAAACATCATATCAAATCATCCTGCATATCATGTTAGTCATTAACTCATTCAAATGCATACCAAAATCCATAACACATAGAAATAAATGCATATCAAATCATCATATCATAAATGTACAATACATCATAAAAAATCATCGCTGCTGCATATCATCGCTCATCATCAATAATACACATATCCAGAATATCCAATGAAACTGAAATTTCCAAAGAGAAATACATGAGGTATGATAAAAAATCAATATACATGCTCCAAAAAGGATACACATGTGTGAAATATATTTGCTAGTTGGTCGATGCCCCTGATGGAGCTGGTTCGAAAGGAGGTGGCCTGCCACTGGTACCCGTGTCTGGATCCCGCTGAGGCCCGGTAACCCCTAGGCTCTATGTGTGTGACCGTAACCTACTCCTGGTCCTGTTGTGGGACCGCGGGAATGGCTCTATACGATCAAGAGGGCATAAATCCTCATAACGGACTCAGTAATACTCAGCCTCCCTCGCCATCTCCATTCCCTCTGCAATCATATCCCGCAATGATGCACTCTCTACAGTGCCCATCAACCTCTGAGCAACGCCCTCAGCCTCCACTTCCCTCCGTTTGAATGCATCTCCCTCTGTCATCACCTGGGCTAACTGTGGGTCTGGAGCATGCGCCTATTGTTAGGGTTAGAGATGGCAGATCTAACAATTAAATGTAGATTTTAATTAACAAAACAGAGAAACTAAAACATGCACAGAATAAATCATAACACAGAATTTAACGTGGTTCACCCAATCTGGGCTACATCCACCAAACCGCAGCCATCCAATACTTTTATTATCCAGTGAAAAACCCTATTACAATCTTGCGAATAATCGCGTTTTTCATCATACCATAATACCCATCCGAACCCCTTTTTACCAAGCTTAGAAGCTTCCAGATTGTCGGGTTCTACAAAATGTACAGTATACCATGGGCTATACAGTATAGCATGATCAGTCGCCACATACCAACAATCTCCCACTTGGAGACTGATCAGGTTCCATACCAACACAATCTCCCACTTGGAGACTGATCTTGGACGACACTGCTGCAATTACAGCTCCCACTGGAAATAAGTACCTTGGACCCTGCTGCTCTGTTATACTTGAATTTAACCTTGAAGACCAACCGAAGCTGAAGAGGAGCTCAGCTTCTCCCTTGTCACCGCCTTCGTAAACATATCCGCTGGATTGACATCTGTATGTATCTTGTCCAACTTAACCTGTCCATCCTCCAACATTGACCGAATGAAATGATATCGCAATTGGATGTGTTTTGTTTTAGAATGCAGAGCAGAATTCTTTGCAAGATGTATAGCACTTTGGCTGTCTGTAAACAAGTAATTTCCAGCTGTTGTTTTCCCAACTCCATGAAAAATTGCAGCCATATCATCTCCTTTGCCGCCTCTGTTGCAGCAACATACTCTGCCTCTGTGGTGGATAAAGCAACCACCTTCTGCAAGCGAGAAATCCAACTCACTGCTGTCCCACCAGCTGTAAATACATAACCTGTGGTA
>VDFB02021297.1:0-25711 GCA_007258455.2 Sequoia sempervirens | reverse complement strand
TATCAATCGCCAAGAGCCTTTCTATCCAAGATCTCCTACCCTCATCTGACATTGTTGCGGGTTTCTTGGTTTTCCTTCCAATGGCTGCCATAAATCCTTCTAATAGAGATAGTCCTCCATCTGCATCTTCCATAACTGATAGTTCTACCCATTAAACTTCTCAACCTTCTTACCCTCGTCTGCCATTGCTCCCACTCAACCGTGAGACTCCCACTCAACCGTGAGATCTTTCCTATAGACGATAATTGAAACACAACTCGCTCTGATACCACTTGTTAGGGTTAGAGATGGCAGATCTAACAATTAAATGTAGATTTTAATTAACAAAACAGAGAAACTAAAACATGCATAGAATAAATCATAACACAGAATTTAACGTGGTTCACCCAATCTGGGCTACATCCACCAAACCGTAGCCATCCAATACTTTTATTATCCAGTGAAAAACCCTATTACAATCTTGCGAATAATCGCGTTTTTCATCATACCATAATACCCATCCGAACCCCTTTTTACCAAGCTTAGAAGCTTCCAGATTGTCGGGTTCTACAAAATCGGATTTTTCCTTTTTCATTGATTTTTCCTTTTTCATTGATTTTTCCCTTTTTCGGACCTCGGCAAGGTCAGGGGGCCAGGATGTACAGTATACCATGGGCTATACAGTATAGCATGATCAGTCGCCACATACCAACACCTATGTATGTGCCTGTGCTTGAGCCTGTGCTAGCTGTGCTTGTAGCTGTACAATAAATCCATGTGACTGCATCAACTAACTCTGTAATTGTCCCAATTATCCCTATAGTGTCTACACCTAGGCCTGAAGGGTATCTATCTGCCCTTGTTGTGATGAAGATCCCATCTGGATCACTGTCCGTCGCCCAATCCCTATCCTCGGTCGCTGCATGATCTAGACACCCCTCAGAATATCTAGCCTCAACCTCCTCAGCACCTGCCCCTCATCCCCACCGTTTCTCCATCATCTCCGTCAGAACTCTCCTCCTCCTCTCCACTCTCCACCTCCTCTCCTCCAACTGCGCCCTACTCTCCACCTACCCCTTCCTTCTATCTCACTGCCCTTAGCTATGGTACTACCAGAATGGGTGCTAGCTCATCGAGACCGGTAAATCATGGAAAGGGATGTGTGTGGTAATATAACGAATACTCATCGGACATACTGGCATCAACAATGTCTCGCCTGCCATCCCATGCCTCGAGAGTTAATGACATGAACTCTGTATATCCTATCTAATAGGAAATACATGGCCCCCATCCGGCCTCATCTCTGCTCCGGGCATAGTGTGCAACCCCCTGTGGCATCCCCTGAGTACATCCAAACTATCTCTGCACCCACATCCATTTCATCTAAATGTCATCCCCAGTAATCCACCTTGCCCAACTTGGGCTGGACAAGGAACATAGCATAAGCATATACATAAGGCCTACCTAGAGGCCTAACTCTGGGGCATGCCGATCTCATCACAACAAGATGCTCCCATGCCTAGATCTGTAGCAGTGTCACACCACACGAAAAACTGGAGGCACCCCTGTACACCACCTAATGCAAATCATGATATAGGTGCGCTAACATACAACTTCCCCATGCATATCTCCGCAGCTGTAGCAGCATCTGCTCCAAAATCCTGCCCCATCCCACTGATAATCCCTTTGACCGGTGATCCGGACAAAGGAGACCTCCAATGAATGCACCCAAAACTGCAGGCAAGGCTGGATATCCTCTAAAGTCAGCTCATGGTACCTAGTACCCAGCTATATGTGCATCACCATACACCCTCCTCAAAACATCTGTACCCCTGAGCTCCTTGTGATCATAGAACACAAGGGCACCAACCATTGGGATACCTAATATCCTGTATACATCCTCTAGAGTCACAGTCACCTCACTAGTCGGCAT
This sequence comes from Sequoia sempervirens, assembly GCA_007258455.2. NCBI lineage: Eukaryota > Viridiplantae > Streptophyta > Pinopsida > Cupressales > Cupressaceae > Sequoia > Sequoia sempervirens. The sequence continues at coordinate 23,799 of VDFB02021297.1, read as the reverse complement.
ATGAAAGGTTTTGTGCTTCGAATGCCATCGCTCTGCTAGTGCCGTCAACAATCCTCTGTTGACCCGAATCGACAGCATAGCCAACAAGGATCTCAAACCACATGTATCTATCAAAGCTACGTCAGCAGGTGTCAACTCGGGTATCCTATCCCATCCTGCCGAGTGTCGCTCTCTAATTTGGAGGTTTTTGAAAACCTCCTATTTTTATTTTTGGTCATCACAAGGATAATTAATCAGAATCATACCAATCATTCAATCTCAATCAACCAAAATCAATTACACTCATATCTATCAGTGACCTATATCAAGTGAACTATATCAGTGACCCATATCAAACCCATATCAATGACTCATATCAATGCATCATATCAAAGACCCATATCACCCAATCAATCCTGTCAGGCAAACCAATACACAAATCTATCTAGTTGGATATCATATCAATCTGCTCTACCATCAATTACTATTTGTTTTCTATCATAGAAAGCAAATTTATCAGAAGTCATATCAATCATTTCTTTGACATTTACTCTTTTTTTTTCATTCATGAGAAGCAAAGTTATCAATTCAATCAGACAATCAATCAATTTACTCTTTGTTTTCTATTTTGGGGACACAAAGTTATCACTCAAGCACCAAATTTTCTATCATTTCTATCCATATCAACATGTTGACATGACAATTTACCTATCTGTTGACCAAGGAAGCAATATATATATCATTATTTTCCCATTACTATCATCAAATCATACATTCTGCCTATTTTTACCAGAAGCGCTACTCTGTGGTCTCTATGCGCTAAAACCCATATGCGCTACTTTGTGGCCTCTATGTGCTAAAACCCACATGCGCCGTTATTTTTGCAGGATGCGCTCAAACCCGTATGCGTCGTTCTTTTCGCGAGATGCGCTCAAACAGTTCCCTCTATGCGTGATTTCCCTATATATGCTAACACTATCAACCTAAGCACTACTTTAATCACCAAATGTGCGATTTCCCTATATGCGCTACTATTTTTCCTCGATGTGCTTAAACCTAGTTTTCTGCATCTTTTCTGTATGCGCTATTGTTTTCATCGAATGCGCTAAACTGGTTTAATGCTACCTATTCAAAATATAGCCTGTATGCGCTATTGTTTTTACCCTAAGCACCGGAAAAATCATCGAAAGCGCTATAACTTTCCTAAAAGCACTAAAACGTCATTTGCATATTCAAAATCCACGGAAAAACAATACATTTTTTATTTAAACGCGAAAATTTTAAAAACACGAGCGGTTAGATCAACTCACCGGTGGTCCATATGTTGCTGGCCTCTGGTCTCGGCGAGATCTCTCAAATCGGTGGTGATGATATGGAATCTCCATGTCACGAGGTCACTCTCAGAGCTACAGTATTCACAAAATCAACAAGTACAAATGATTTGTCTTTTTCCCATTTTTTACATTTTATTGGTCAAACAAAGGTGGATTTTTTTTTTGACTATTTCAAAAAGAAGATAAAATTCACTTTGTTTTCAAAATGGGAAATCCTTTACATCATTTATCGGGAGATAAATCATTGTCTCCTCAGCAGAATATCATTATCTAATCTCGATTGTTTATCACATTTTCGGACTTCATATCATCCATGATTTACCTCCCGAGGGGGCATCATCAGCAGCAACATCAACATCAAAAAATGTATCAGGGGCAAAAATCTTATTTTTCTTTGAAGCAATGCATTCCACACATCACTTCAAAGAGGGGAAAAATGTATACATCTAAAAATGGTCATGATTAATTAAGCTTGTTAATTAATTAAATATAAATTATTTAATTAATCTCCTAAAGTCATCTACATAAAAATAAATTTAATTATTTATTTATTTTGTTCATTCTTATCATTATTCTACCTTAATTAAATAAATAACTTTATTTAATTATTGACATCTCCCATATTCCTCTTAATTAAATTAAATAAATTTTTATAATTTATTTATATTGATTATCATATTATTCTAAATTTGAATATTTAAAATTTAAATATGGAATATTCTCTTCATCTCATAGTTAAATTAAATATTAAATATTTAATTTAATATCTTTTCTCACCCCACAAATAATTAAATATTTTTAAATATTTAATTACACTCTAAATTCACTTCTAAAACATAATTAAATATAATTTATTTAATTATGCGAGTTTCTAAATACATCTTAACATATAATTAAATAAATTTATTTTATTTAATTATAAAACTCATTTCAACTCATTCTTCCAAACGGCAACCTTCCTTCGGATCTGAATGATGAAAATTGAAGGAAAAGGGAAACCTTCTATCTTCCTCTCAACTTTCAAAAATCTTTCACCGTCCATTCTAACAAGCTTAATCTGGGCCGTTAATCATATCAACCAATCAAATCCTTTCAAAAACTCTATAAATACTGGTGCAAATCCAAGCTTTGGTTACACGCATACACACGACGAACACCTGAACATATACGCGATTAGCTTATGCACTCACATCTTTTTAGCATCACAACAATATTCAAATTTTAGCATAATCCTTGCATTTTATGCATAGTATGCCTTTCATTTATATCTCGTTCTTCAGTTGTCCATTTTGTTGAGATTAATCTGCTGAATCTGAGAGAAATTGGAAACAACAAAACGCTAGAGATAGAGAGAAATAAGACAATTTCAGGGAAGCTGCCATTAATAGTTTTGTTTATTCTGTTTTCCTTTCTATTTCTTTGATATAATGTCTTATTGATATGTGTTTGAGTTCATTTATAATTGATACATTTTTCATACACACAATAAGTGATCCTATACACCTTTGGGAACTCCTTGTAGGTACTCATCATGTCTTCTATGTCCTTCTGTAAGCTTTAATACCTGTTGTACATTGAGACTACATGGTTGATGCCAGTGTCATCGTTTGATATCACTTATTGAACCAATCCATCATGGAATTGATCTAGCTCTTTCTTGTTTCCATTTTTCTTATATCCTCCTTGGACATGAGAGCAAGTGTTGATAATTCTACTAGTGTTTCTTCCATTGTTGATTTCCATTATTTAATATAGGCAGTGAGATCCACCACTTGTTCTTTCAACTCCTCCTTGGTGGATTGGTCTTTATTCATTTGTTGAATGATGGTGGAGTGGACCCTTGAAAATAATGTATCTTTTTCTCGTGAGTCGTCAGGCCCAGGTTGATGGTAGATATATTCCTACCCCTATATGGATTTTGTACCTCTACCAGTTATTGGGGTGGCAACCTGTAGTGTCTGAGATCCGGAGGCATCGACCATGATATGCGAGTGGATCTTGGGCTTCTTCTCCTTGTGAGTCCTCATTTGAGCCTTGGCCAAGATAGCTCCTAATCGGACCTAGGGGTCGAGGACCATGGGAGTCTTTTTCTTCAATTAATTCTCTAACCATGCGAGGACCCCTGTTTGACCTTTTGGTGATTCATGATCACCTTCCTCTTTTTCCTACTCTTTTTGGGGCTCCTCTTCTTCATCATTGGAAATCCTTCCATCATCCTTTTCTTCCTCATTTGAGCTCTTTTTCTGTATCAATTTTCCTTTGTTTGGATTGGCAGATACTCTATTTTCCTCAGTGATATCTAGTTGTTGTGGGGCCATCCCCTTATTTTCTCATGTTTAGCCTTGACATTCATTTTGGGATCAACTTCATTTTCCTTGACACTCTCTTCTTCATCTTTCTCTTGCTCTTTTTTAGAAGGCATTTCCTCTTCTAGGAGCATTTTTTCTTATCTTGGGCCCTCACCTTGGCCAGTTCATGGAGGGTCATCCAACATCTCCACATATGTGTCAGTACCTACTTTCTCTTCTCCAAAGTGGCATTCTTTAGGGTTAGCCTCTTCACTTACATCTTTGTGCTCTTAAGGCAACTCTTCATCCAGCTCCTGATCTGACATTTCCACCTCGTAAGGCTCATCCAATTTTTCATTTCCCTTGTCCCCAGAGCCTTGTTGTGCTTCCTCATTAGAGGCTACCTTGTCGATGTTTACATTTAATCCACCCTTCGGATGTTCAAAGTAGTCATCTCTATTAGAATCCTTGGGCTCATTAGCAATGTCTTTTAAATCCTCCTCGAGTTGCTTTGCATTGAGCCACTCCATTTCTTTGGAAATCAACATTGTTACCTCCATCTTTGGTGGCTTGGTTGGTCACAAAGGAAGTGGAAAAGTAGTAGCAAGATGGGCCATTAATGCTTGGACCTTGGGCTCAAGCATTACCCCAGAAAGCTTAGTGGGTACATTCTGCATATAGGCCATGAAGGCGTGCAACATAGTGGGTGGTGCCATAGTGGTTGTCATTAGGGAAGCAAGTAGAGTAGATATGGTAGGAAATGGAGGTGAGAGCGAAGAGGAGGAAAGTGGGGAGGTAGTGGAAGAGGAAGATTCCAATACCACCATAGGAGTAGTTGATGAGGTGGAGGCAAGGTGGACATAGATTTCCACTGCAAGTAGAGATGAAATGGGCAAGGATTGGGTTGGATGTAGTGGAGTGGTAGTAGTAGTAGCAGTGGTAATGAAAGTGGAAGTAGTCGATGGTGGTGAGAGAGGTCGCTTAGACTCTTCTTCCTGAATGGTTGGCATCTCTAGCACAAAGGTCCCCGTTCTTCCTTTCTTTGGTGGTGACTACCCTTCCATTAATTTTATTGTATAAACCATATGCTTCAACTTACATTCAGGTGCCTCTTTCCTCTTCCTAGATCTTGTGATGGGCAGGAACTTGGGGGATTCACCCAAAGAAATCACAGCAACACCACTATCTGTTTCACTACCCATCATCTTCAAGCTCAGCTCAACACCTTACTCCTTCAATTTAGAAATTTTTTCATCCAGCCACTATTTTGTTCATTGTTCCATAGGGCGAGTGAGAATGTCCAAGTTGGTTACCTCCTCTTCAACCCAATCTATTATCAGTAAAGGGACGTTGATCAAAGCATCATATCTCTCATCTATAATGTTGTCATTGTCAACAACCTAGTTTGGTACCTAGAACAAATTGACAGATTTCATGAAGGCGATGGTAAATCTCATGTAGTGTCACATCTATAGTTCTTTATCATCATCACAATTCACCCAAAAGTCTTCAACGTGAGGTTGGTGGGCATATTCTCTCCCAACCCATTTCTTCAACTTACCCCGAGGATCTACTCCTCCTATATTCCTATGAAGGTCAAAATTATACTCCACCAAATCCTTTTCTAAGTATTCCACATAGGGAGCAGTGGGGCAAGCGTACATTCCTTGTCCAAGGGTGAGGGGATATGGGACCCCAACACTATGTTTTTTGTTCAACAAGGTGTGGGAAGTTTGAAGCTATCAAGTTATCTCTAGCAAGATGATCCTGTCATTGGGGTAGCACGGTAATCCATAAGGTCTTCGTAAGAATCCCTCAACCCTTATGTAAGTGAACTTCGAGAATTGGATGAACATATATCCAAAACCCTTCACAAATTCCTTCATGTTGTGTGACACCCTTCTTTCAAAATCTCCTCCCAAGAGTCTGATTATATGCCGAAGGCATCATTTACCCTTTTGTACTCCCTTTTGAATTTTTTGTATTAGAGTTTTGGATAGCAGTCGTAGACCTTTAATTGTCCCTTTTTCGTTCCTAGTTCTCCTACACAGAATAATCCTTTATATGGGAAAATTGACTGCTAAGAGGTAGACCAGGTATGAGGTCATATAGAAACACGAAGTCTTCTTTACCTCCATGAATTGGTTGTGTATATTGTCACTTATCATCTTTTCCCAATGGAACCCGACTTTCCCCCCAAAGATCTCCTCCATAAAATAGAACATCCAATTTTCTAAGAATGTGGTAGTAGGAAATCCCATCACTCAACTCAGGAGTGTGACTAGATCATGATGTTCTTCAAAGAAGTCACTCCTATATAATGTCTGGTTGACCTTCACTACACTCACCCTCTTTTCCTTTAACCAATTCTAGTTGATTGTTCTTTTGTATCCAAGAGGATCTTGTTGCCATAATCGGTTAGAAAACTCCTCTAATTCTTCCATTTCATCAAAAAATGGGATGCCAAATGTCTTGCTGATAGACTTGGCAGACAAGTCTGCCAATACTCTTCCATCATGATCAATTATCTTTCTACTAGTGTGGTAGCACTACCCACAGACCATTACCAATACTGGAGCTATAATTGTGGGAGGGAAACCAACTGCTTGGCTAGGCCACTTTTCTCAATTCATAAGGCCCTATATGTTTTAGGGTTAAGCATAACCCTCTCCCTAAACTCATCTATACTGACATGCCCGAGGTCACTATATGAGATTATCTCCTAGTTGGAGGTGATCTTTGACGTGTGCTCCACTCCATGAAACTCATACTTCATTTATTCTTTTTCTTCTTTCCCCTAGGGGTGCGAGCGAGCTTCTTTCCCTTAGGGTTAATATTTTGTGCAAGCTTCTCCAATGGCCTTGCAATAGGTTCCATAAATCCTACACATACAAAATGAAATAAGTGTTTTTACACATAAATTAGGGAAAGTACCAATCAAATCCTGCAAATCAAGTGTTAGATCCATTTACATATCTTCAAAAGATAAAAAATTCATGATTATTCACCTCTTAGGGCTTGTTCTGATCATTTAGGAAAATTTTGGTTAAGGGGTATGGGATTCCCCTAGGTGGAAGCTCTTTGGAGTAGTTAGGAGCAAAACAGTGCTAGGGGCACGAAGTTGCACAGACAGTCGCCCGCATCAAAATTCCTACAAGGCATTATTGGTAAGAAAAACCCTCATAAAATGATTATGCACATGTGGAACTTGGCTATGAGGTAGTTGAAGTCGTTAGATTAGGATTTTGTGCTCTTGCGGGTTTAAGGGATGTGAGCACCATGAGGTGGAAATCCTTTAAAGTTTAGTCGTTAAGTAACGAAGTTCAAGAGATGGCGACCTGCATGTGGAGTTTCGTATTGCGGGACCCGCAGGGGCCTTTGACATTGAGAATTATGTCATGGAGTTTGATTGATTTCAAGAGTGTAGAAGTAAAATGTCGGGTTGTTGTTAAATCTTTTCCATTAAGGAATGACCATGAGGGGATGGTGGTATACAGCTGGTAGTCCACATAGGCGGGCTTGCAAACAATGCTCAGACTTAAGTTATGCACTGACAATCTTCGACATTCAAAAAAGGGACCACAACCTCATGGAGTCCAAAATGTGGGAGGATATGGTGACTCCACTATTAAAAAATGATGGCTGGGTGACATCAAGCCACATGTAGAGGCCCGCGGAGTGGGAAAGAAAGTGAATTTTTTAGCAAGTGTTGGGCTTCGTTCATTCATGGTGAAAAGACAGGTAGAGCCCAAAAGGTGGGAAGATGTTAGCATTCGACCATGATTCAATCAGTGAAAGGATGTGGGTCGACCAGAGGAAGAATCCTGCATAGGGATCCATGTATGTGGTTACAAACTTAGCTAATTTCTCAAGACATCTAAGCTCCAATAGGGATGGCAGGGGCAACAATGGGAGCTGCACGGGTGTTCCTGTCATTCAAAGAATGGTGAGAGGAGAGAAGGGTTCCACATAGATGTGGAGACATGACTTTAACTGATGCTAAGGGGTTTGAATATTGAGGGGAAAACTACAAGCACTGGGCCGAAGACTACAAAGGGTTTGATGGGTGGACTAGGATTGATTTATGAAGATTTTCAATCAGTTATGAAACCCTAGCTGTAAAAGAAATGTTTTAAAACACCTAACGTTAAGCAATCATGAACTTACCTCAAAATCACAGAAGAATCTTAAGAAAACCTGATTTAAATTTGTTGTGGAATCATGTGTGGGTGGGAGCTCTTCATTTTCTCTTCAAATTTCAAAAGAGTAGGTTGAAAATGACAGCCCTGGCACCTATATTTATAGGAATTTTGGTCATTAATGCATACATTCAATTGCAAGTATGGAAGATAGGTAGGTTGGTGAGGTTGTGGAAACCTGAGTTGGCACAATTGTTCGGTGAAGACTTGAGTGGCGAAGGAAGTTGCAGGTCCCACCATGCGGGCATACGCTAGGGTTCAGACGCTAGATAATTTCAAAGGGATAGCGACATTTCATAAGTGGAGACCCGTAAATGTGAGTCCGCACAGTCTAGCAGATACAACGACGAAAGAGACAAGGAAACCTTTAGGTCCAAATCCGAAAAGGTAAAAGACTTAGTAAATTTTGGGTAGATGATTTTGGTCAAAGGGATTTTGATGACTTTACTACATGTGACCAACTTAAGCTCAAAAATAGGTGCACACAAAATGAGGCAAAAGTGAAAACAACCCAGTGTGGTGAAAAAGGAAAGAGCGGGTCCCCGGTTCGAATGAAGCATGTGTGCTATAGGCACAATAAATGGTGACTCTATTGGGAGAGCGCTCTCGAGCATTCTAAGGGTAAGGATTCATTTGGAACCAAGAATCTCTGGTTTCGCAGACTAGAATCAAGTTTCCTCAAATGAACTAAAGACTTAAAGGAGGGTGGAATCCTTGGTTGAATCTGTGTGTGGTAAATATTAGTATAAAAATGAAGCAAATAAAACAAACCAATGCAACATTAAACCAAAGAAAGAAAGATAAATTGAATTCAAAGAAAACAAACAAAGCTTCTTCAGAGTTGTTCCATTGTCCTCTATCTCCAGTGATTCTCTTGAAGCTGCTGCTCTCAGATTGTGTAAGCAAAGCTTCTCAAAATGGCAACCTGCAGAACGAGTATGTAAAGGGAGAGTACTTCTCTATCCTATATGCCGGTGGAGAGAAAATGTTGATGCGGATATGCACATGGGCTGTGGATTATGAATGCTTCTAAAACTATGATATGAGGATGATAAGCCATGATATGAAATGCTAATATGCTAAACTATGCTATGCTATGATTCTAAAGGCTATGGATCCTGGAAGGATAATTGACTATAGTTTTCCTGTATGAAAGCTTCTTCTGATTTTTGAAGACCTGGCAGTCCTTTTTATAGCTTTTTGCAGGCAAAAGCCTAGTTGGCAAAGATCAATGGCTGTGAGATTGTCTGGTAATTTTGAATGGTGAGAGATGGAGAGGTTGAGAGGAAGATGGAAGATGTTGGGAGGTTGGAGAGAAGAATGGAGATTTGTCTTCAACCCACGGGAACAAGCTTGCACAGGAACAGAGAAATTAATTTTCTGTTTTTGAAGTTTGTTTCATGGTTGTTGAAGATAATCCAATATTAAATAAATAGATTTATTTAATTTCATGTGAGTTTGATTTTTGATTTTAGGACTATAGAAGATTTAATTAAATATTTTGGAATATTTAATTGTGAATGGACTTTAGAAGAATTAATTAAATATTTGGAATATTTAATTGTGAATGGAATTTGGAAGATTTAATTAAATATTTGGAATATTTAATTGTGAATGGACTTTAGAGGATTTTTAGAAGAGAAGAATATTTAATCTTTATTTGAATAAAATATTCAAGCCAAGATTATATGATTAATTAATATAAATAAATCATAATGTTTATTTAATTAATTAAGAAATGGATAAGAAAAGTGATTAAATAAACTTATTTATTTAATCGAAATGAAAGAATGAACAATATAAATAAATTATTTAGATTTATTTATACGTAGATTGAATTCAGAGATTTAATTAAATAATTACCAGACTATTGTGATGTGACCATTTTTAGGTGTATACATTTTTCCCCTCTTTGAAGTGATGTGTTTTACGCATTGCTTCAAAGAATTTTGAAAATTTCCCTAGAAATTTACCCCAGATGCTGATTGTCGAATGTTGAGAGGTATATTCCCCCGCGAATGATGAATCGATAAGAGTTTGATTTTTGTGATTTTTATGAATTTTTAGATTTTTTGAAATTTTTCAATTTTTATGATTTTTAAGATGTCGATTCATTGTTTGAAAATGATGATGTGAAGAAATTGACGTGGAAAGATGTGAGATGAAAAATTGATGACTTAAATTGCCCCTGCTATGATAAAATGTGATAAAAATGCCCCAATTTTGTGTATTACGATGTCCTGATTTGATGATGTTTGTCCAATAAATTTGTTCTAAAAGTTGTTGGAAAACAAATAGTAGCTGATAAATTTTCTTTCAAGTTAATGAAAAACAAATAGTTTGTTGATAATTTTGCTTCTAAGGTTGTTAAAAACAAACAGGATTGTGATAAATTTGCTTTCCATGATGATGAAAAACAAATAATTTGTTGATAAGTTTTCTTCTAAAGTTGTTAAAAACAAACAGGATTTTGATAAATTTGCTTTCCATGATGATGAAAAATAAATAGGTTATTGATAAATTTGCTTCTAAAGTTGTTAAAAGCGAACAGGATTTTGATAAATTTGCTTTCCATGATGATGAAAAACAAATAGGTTGTTGATAAGTTTGCTTCTAAAGTTGTTAAAAACAAACAGGATTTTGATTTGATTGATAAGTTTGCTTCTAAAGTTGTTAAAAGCGAACAGGATTTCGATAAATTTGATTTCCATGATGATGAAAAACAAATAGGTTGATATTCATATTTGATTGATTTGTCTTGATGATTCGATATTGATGTTGTTTTGACTTGATAATTCTTCACATTCAATAGGAGAGATTGGGCGTCTTTTAGTTATGGGAGCGATTCCCAAAGATATGAAACATTTGATACTTTGCCAGCTTTTGGGAAAAATCTATGAAATGCAAAATGCATAATGTAACTTGAATGTAATCATGTACTAATCCATGCAGATTTATCCGTGCAATATTGCCATTTTGAGAGCTTATTTGTGCTTTTTGTGTCATCATAGAGCATTGAAATGTTGAAAGTTAATACAAGCATCAAAGGGTATGTTAGCACTAGTGATGACCTGGGTATTGCTTTCATGATTTTTGATATAACAAGATAATACAAGCATCTAGGTATAATTGAACCGAGATGACCTGAGTATCGCTTGCATAAACAGACAAGAGTTAACTTGTTTCCCATGCAAATTCTGAAATGTCATCAATGATACGTAGTAAAGCATGTCTCGCGACCAATTTGCATAGTACTAATGATTTCCTCGCAAATAGCAGACAAAGAAAAATCACACTCCTTCCTTGCTTTTCTAGTTCAGTACATCATCGAATTGCTCCAGAGATATGATAGAAAATCAACCAACAATTCAAATTTTGCCTAAATTATTCCAAACATTATTCAGATTAAGATCATCCAACTTGGTTATCAACATTGATGTTTGTGTTTTGATTATCATTGTTTTGACCATGTTGTTTGATTTCATTGGCATTGAGTGATCGTTGTGGTATTGTGGTTGATTTGATGTGTCAATGTATGTTATGTTTTGTCAAACTGTCATTTGTCCATTTGTGATGTTCTAAAAGCTCGTTGCCCTTCTCTTGTTTAGTCTGTGTTTTTGTCCCCAGTGTAAACACAATCTGATTGTTATGGATATGTACAAATTTCATTAAGCCATGATGAAACACAAGGATTCCCATTGCATGATATGTATATGATAGATATGTACAAATGATAGATATGGATAGATGATGTCGTTATGTGAATGCAAGACATAAGCTAATAGATAGAGGAGCCTATTTTGATCACAAGTAGCGCCTGTTTGCCAGGTTTTCACCACTTGTTTTTATTACACTTTTCCAAGACTTTTTATGATATTTTATGATTTTTTTTAAGGACTTTTTCTGATTGATTTTTTTTTAATATTTTCAGGATGTTTTCTTTTTTTTAAATTTTTTTCAGGACTTTTAAGATGGAATGTGATGACCAATTGAAGAAACAAGATTCCCCACAATATAAGAGAAGATGCATGACAAAGGATATGGTATGGAGGATTTGGATGAAGTGAATAGGATAAGATGCATGATTTTCAAGAAAATCCTTAACCTTGTCAAGATCAAAGGTGGAAATGTAAGGAATGGGCATAGAAAGGATAATGACCATGAATGATAAGATGGATGAAACTTGTCCCTAAGTGTAGAGTGCAAGAGGAATATGGAAGATAGGATATGGATGATAGGGAGATGGAGGAAGGAATTAAGCATCAAGTTTTACAAACAAATATCCCTCTAATAAACCATGGTAATGGAAATTAGAATCCTAAATGTTGGCAGATTAATGATATGATGGAAGAATCTAAGGACTTATGCAAAGGTTTGGATTAAAGGAGAATAATGGGGGATGAATGTTGAATAATGGATAAGAGGTTGGAAGGCCTGTTGATGGATAGATGGAAAGGTTGGAAAGATCAACATTGGCACACACCTTGAAGGGCGGTGGAGTGATGGAGGAAAAATGGATTTGGAAGGTGATAGGTTATTAGATGGGAGATGGTGAGAAGCTTTTGGATTAGCAAATTTGGATGCTAATTTTGATTTTATTGCTTCTATGAGACTTTTAGGAATCCACATGACTTTTGATTTTGATATTTGCTTTGTGGACCTTTGTGACCTTTGACATTTTTCTTTTTGATTTATGGACCTTTGTGGTCTTTGAAAATTGCCTTTTGAATTGATGGGCCTTTGTGGCCTTCTGAATTTTTCTTTTGCTTTGATGGGCCTTTGTGGCCTTTTGAATTTTTCTTTTGATTTTTGGATCAAATTTTGTTTTATTTTTGCATGACTCTTCAAGGAGACATGTTGATCCTTTGATACATGTGGAGTTTTATATTGAAGCTTTTGACATTTGGCATCCAAATTGCTTCCAAAAGAAATGGAAGGCATGTATTGAGATGAACGATATGGACGTATGATGGATGAGTTAATGAAGGAAGAATTTTGAAAGTGGATCAAGGATGTGTGCCTTTTTTGTTCTTGAAGAATAGGAGATGGAAAAATGTGGGACCCTAATATGGATGGAAGGGTTGATGAGCTAGGGTTGGGATGATAAGGACCAAGGATAGATGGAAGGTTTGATGAACTAGGATAAGGACCTAGGATAGATGGAGTTTTTGATGGACTAGGATAAGGACCTAGGATGGATGGAGATTTTGATGGACTGGGATACCTAGGTTGAGCATTAGATGTATAACCAAGGCCATGAGAATATGGATGTGATTGGACAGAAAGGGGTTCTAGGATACCTTGCTCATGAAGGCCTAAACCTTTTCCTTTGTAATTCATACTTTGACACATTCTTTTACCAATGAGATATGTATTGTTTGTGAAACAAGATGCGAGTCCATTTTGAGGAGGATATGATATGGATGAGAGGATAGGTGTTGGAAGTAAACCAAAATGGATAAAGGTGGAGGATCCCAATTTATAGGTGTGGGGTTCATGGATGGCTTGAAGAGGTGTGAGAGGCTCCTGATATGAGGATGATGGGATACTCTGATCTTGACTATGAAAAGAATCGTTAGATGAAGGAGATGGAGTAGCTTGATCATCAGATGGAAGGGAATCTTTGGATAGGATGGAAGAATTGTTTTGCTCTTGGGATGTGATGGAATCATAAGAGAGTATGGATTCATTGAATGAGGTAGATAGAGAACTTGGAAGAACATTTTGTTCTTGAGATGGAAGAGGATTATCATGGGTGAATAATGAAAGGAGGGGATCATCATATGGTTCTTGAAAGATGGGATCTTGATCAAAGATAGGAAGGGTTTGTAGAATGTTTTGATCGAGATGTGTAGATTGAAATGAATCATTGGATGTAAAGGATATGATAGAAGAAGGTGATTGAATGGAATCATTATCTTGGGTGAAAGAATCGTGAGGTTCATTTGGAATTATGGGGGATGAAGATAAATGCATGACATGACAGGATTGGTCAATTTTATTTGATGGCTTAGATTTGGGCTTCTCATTTAACCTTTGCAAAAATTCAAAAACATTGAATTTGGATGATGTTGCATTTGGAGGAGAAGAGGTTACATTCATATTTCCGTCAAAGGACTTCGTAGTTGTGCCCCCTTGTATTTCCTTGATTTGTCTTTGGAGTGCTCTTATTTGTTGGGGAAGACTACTAAGATCATTTAATGGAGTTTTAGTATTTTTAGGATCTTCCTTAATTTTCTCCATATTGTAGTTAGAGGGAAATTTGGCACCCTGGTTGGCTAAAAAATGAAAGTAGCCTTCTTTATTTCGCTCTAAGATCTTGTCCAAAATTATGTGAAACTGTGGATCCTGTTCAACTTCTTGAATCATTTCATCAGTTATTTCATCATTTGAACTATTCCCAGTATGAAACTTATGAAAAGGATTTTCTTCCCTATCACCCATGTTGTAAAGTGGACAACAGGCATATGCTTTTGAAATGTTCTTCTAGACTTAGATCACAGATTTATTAGTGCAAAAATGATGATGTCTTGATCTAATAAGATGAAAATCTTATAATATGATCAAATGGAATTTCTAACTCTTGATTGTGGCTTCCAAGATGAAAGGATATCAGAATCCTGTTGGGGAAGTTGAATCAATAATCAAAAAATTGTTTGAAAAGATGCACTTTTTTTGAGATTTGATCCTAGTCTCAAAAAATGATAAGTGTAATAAATGTATTTGTGAGTTTTGGATGATCTTTACTGAATTAATTTTTTGAAAACACATCAAGCAAGTTGTAGAATAGTTGTTTTTAAGTCCTATACTAAACATCAAGTGTATGATCAAAATGTTTTTCAAAAATTGTTTTCACAGGTTTTACACATGACAAATATTTCAAGCAGACTCACTCTATGTACTCAGGTAGGTCACCATAGTAATCAACAACCCACATCTTAAAACTATGTCGACTCACACAACCATGTCACCCCCAAAGGGGCGCCCGTGTTTTTGTCTTTTCTAGGCACGTACTCAGAGTGACAGAAGTGGATACCGAATCCCCTGAGCAAACGGTCCTTGGCAGTTATATGGTGAGTATCTTGGGGGTAGATTCTTCCCTCCCCTGCACTATGGTTATTATGGTGTTCGGAGACTGACTTCGGTTAGATACTACACTAAGTTCGTAGTAAGGGTTTCCATTCGGTGTGGCAAATGATATACTCCCTCGAGAGACCTCCCAACCTTTAGAACAAAGGCTTTGGGGATGGTTATCTTGCACACTACCGTCAAATGGAATTTTCATCAACCATCCGCATTTGATTAAAGTGGGTTGGAAAACTTGGCTTTAGTTGTTCCCACTTAGGTCATTCCCGTAGGGTGAGTACTTTTTCCCACTACGACAGGCCTTCTAAAAGGTTGTAATAAAAATAGTAAATTTACATGAAATTGGAAAGGAAAGTCTGGTATTTTGATCACCCAGTTAAAGGGAGAGCATAGACCTATTGCCACAAAAAAAGCAAACAAATGTTCTTTTTAAAACCCAAATCACAATGATCTACTCTAAGTGAAGATATTGCTTCACAAAGACATGGTGTTCTTTTTAGTCCAAAATAAAAATGAAGTGAATATCCTAGGATTGCTTCATTCCAATTAAGTGACTATCCTAGGATTGATTCATTCCAATTAAGTGACTATCCTAGGATTGATTCATTCCAATTAAAGCTCTTACTGGCCACGGTCACATCAGATCTAGTCAAATCCTACTTGAGTTACAGATTACAATTGCAGAATGAGAAAAACTATGCTGAATTTTTTTTAAAAAAAAAGCGCTAAAACAGACATCAAGGGCGTTGCAGGATGACTGATGGGCATTGTAGGATGACTGATGGGTGCTACAGGATGACTGATGGGCACTGCAGGATGACTGATGGGTGCTACAGGATGATTGATGGGCACTACAGGATGACTGAAGGGCATTGCAGGATGACTGATGGGCGCTACAGGATGACTGAAGGGTGCTACAGGATGACTGATGGGCACTGCAGGATGACTGATGGGCATTGCAGGATGACTGATGGGCGCTAAACTAGGTGTGAACTACATTGAAACATGTTTAATGCGCTATTACACTCTTTTAACCGTAACCTGTCAGAAAAACCTATGAAAAGATTTTAAAATTGGGACAAAAGCCCCATGGTGGGTGCCAAAAATGTGTGTGGTAAATGTTAGTATCAAAATAAAGAAAATAAAACACACCAATGCAACATTAAACCAAAGAAAGCAAGATAAATTGAATTCAAAGAAAACAAACAAAGCTTCTTCAGAGTCGTTCCATTGTCCTCTATCTCCAGTGATTCTCTTGAAGCTGCTGCTCTCAGATTGTGTAAGCAAAGCTTCTCAAAATGGCAACCTGCAAAACGAGTATGCAAAGGGAGAGTACTTCTCTATCCTATATGTTGGTGGAGTGAAAATGTTGATGCGGATATGCACAGGGGTTGTAGATTATGCACAGGGGCTATGGATTATGAATGCTTCTAAAACTATGATATGAGGATGATAAGCCATGATATGAAATGCTAATATGCTAAACTATGCTATGCTATGATTCTTAAGGCTATGGATGCTGGAAGGCTAATTGACTATAGTTTTCCTATATAAAGCTTCTTCTAATTTTTGAAGACCCGACAGTCCTTTTTATAGCTTTTTGCAGGCAAGAGCCTGGCTGGCAAAGATCAATGGCTGTGAGATTGTCTGGTAATTTTGAATGGTGAGAGATGGAGAGGTTGAGAGGAAGATGGAAGATGTTGGGAGGTTGGAGAGAAGAATGGAGATTTGTCTTCAACCCACGGGAACAAGCTTGCACAGGAACAGAGAAATTAATTTTTTGTTTTGGAAGTTTGTTTCACGGTTGTTGAAGATAATCCAATATTAAATAAATAGATTTATTTAATTTCATGTGAGTTTGATTTTTGATTTTAGGACTATAGAAGATTTAATTAAATATTTTGGAATATTTAATTGTGAATGGACTTTAGAGGATTTTTAGAAGAGAATAATATTTAATCTTTATTTGAATAAAATATTCAAGCCAAGATTATATGATAATTAATATAAATAAATCATAATGCTTATTTAATTAATTAAGAAATGGATAAGAAAAGTGATTAAATAAACTTATTTATTTAATCGAAATGAAAGAATGAACAATATAAATAAATTATTTAGATTTATTAATAAGTAGATTGAATTCAGAGATTTAATTAAATATTAAAATATTTAATTAATTACCAGACTATTGTGATGTGACCATTTTTAGGTGTATACAGAATCAAATCACAAAATACCTTAAGTGTGTGCATTGAGTTTATTCCCCTCCCTCAAAAACCACATAGGAAAACAATCAATTAGCCAAGGCAAGCTACATAGGTTATCTGACCCCAAAAGAAACCTGGACATTTCTTCGCTACCAGTCAAGCATTCATAGCCCTAATGGAGTTGTCGCTGTGACCCCACGAACATTGCTCTATTGCTAGCTGAGCATCTATAGCCCCAATAGAGTTGCTCACACACCCACACAGTTGCTTGTTTTCAACATTTTATTTTCTCTTTTCTTTTATTGTCTTTTAATATTTTCTTTTTGATACTCTTTTTCTCAACTGCATAAGCACTAAAGCTCATAGTGGGATTGGAAATCATAGTGGTCATTGGAGTAGACATAGGATTTTGCACTTGCAAAATCCTCATAATGACTATCGTATAGCTCATTGAGAGTATTTAATGTGTATATTATGTGTATTCTGAGATAAATGTGAAGGGAATCAAATAAGGGTTATGTCCTAAATCAAGTTAGAGTTCAAGTAAGGAAATCTACCTCATGGTAGCAGACAAAAACTCATGGTAGCTGATGAAGACTTATCCAAGGAACAAAAGGAGCATGTGGTGTAGGAGCACCAATCTATTTTCTTCTGAATTTGTTCAAGTTTGTTTGATGTTAGGTTTCCATAGGGTTTTTTGGTCTTGAGCTATTCCAATAAGGTCTAAAATGGACTATTTGAATGTATTTAGGAGTCCATCTTTTGTTAAGAGATGCAATGTTGTCAATGATGCACAAAATGTAAAATGTGTAGATAAGGGTTTTTGAAGGGTTTAGTGTGTTAAGTCTTAGGTTTTGTTGAATAAGGTATTATTGGAATATTTATTATGGTATTGAGTCATTTTTGTGGTCATTAGGAGGTTTTGGGTTAAATGTGCCCAATTGAGAAAATTGTCAAATGTTGTAAATGCAAAAAAATGCAATTTTGAGGAAACCCAACGGTCAGTTGGGATATGAAAGTTGGTTGGTCAGTTTGGAGGGTAGTTTTAGTAGGGAAATTATTAAATAAATGTGATCCATCACTGTTAGAGACTATTGAAAGGATTTTGAAGGAAAAGCAATAAAAGAAACCCCTGTTTACGCTTTAATTTACATATTTTGCTTTCAAATATGAAATTATAGGTTCTTGTACATGACTGTACAAAAAAATATTATTCAAATAATTGAGGAAATAGTTGAAGACTTGTCTTAGCCTTGTTTTGAATCCATTTTGAGGGTGGTTCATTGAATTCAAGTTGATATTTTGTTAAACTATTGTTGATAGGCTACAAATTTTAGGTTTTTTGGTTCTAATCATGGAATAAAGCCCATTCCACATATTGTACTCCATGTGTATAAGTGGAATGGGCTCAAGAAGTTAGTTTTAGGATGGTAGGGAGGTAGGTTGAGTCTGTATGAAGGAGTTAGGGAAAAAGTTAGGACTGTCCTGAGGAAAAGTGGTGAAATTAGGTATGAAAGTGATGGTTTTGAGAGAGAGTTTGATGAGATAATGTGTGTAAAGGTTGAGAGAAGGATTTGTAAGTATAGGTAGACATAATAAAGAGTTTTGGAGGTAGTTTAAAGTTTGTATATGGTAAGGAACCATCAATTTCAATAAACCCTACCATTACATGTGTAAATTGAGGGTTTTCTAGAACAACGGTTAGAAGGGAGTTGGTGACTCTAAAACCTATTGAAAAGGGATTTTTGTTACCTATTTTAAACATCTCAGAAGTTATTCAAGGTTGGTTGTGAGATTCAAGAACACTTCCTTCGGAAAAGAGACCTAATTGGTCTACTAGGTTAGCGTAGGTTCATGAGTTTGCATGGGAAGTTCAAAAGTGATCAATGGAGATTTGTGCCTATGATTGAGTATGCACTAAAAGGTGTTTGAATGTATCAAGATATTGGTTGTTGTGAGGTTTCTTTGTTAGAATAGTTGAGAGATTTGGGTCTACAGTCCTACTTGTCAAAGGGAAGAGTTAGGTTGGAAAAGGGCTTTGTAAGAGTTTGTGAGTTAGTTTGTTGATTGGACTAACTTGAATTGTGTTGATTTAGGTGAAATCCATCAAGCTCTACATTAGTGTGCAACAAAGTGGGCCATTCAGGGAGGCCGAGCACAACCATCGCATCAGGATCGAATAACATCCTCAGCAAAACAGGGTCGAGAAAGCAAGTGAAAGCGTAGCAAAAATCAAAGAAAAAAATGGTGAGGAAATAATGCTTGAGATACAACTATTTACAAAAGGTGAGCTTGGACAACAAAGGTGAGGAAATAATTTTTGAGGTACTACCCATTGATAGGCAATGGAACATCCTCTCCAATGAGGGTCTTAAGGGGAAAGGAATTATCTCCTAAGATCTCAAAAATCTAAAAGGAACCAAGCCAAAGCTTGTCAAATTTGTCATGTCCCCCTTTCTTCTCATGGGCCTTGTCCCAACAAAGGACTAAATCAACAATTTGAAAGGCCTTAACTTTGGCTTGGTCATCAAACCATCTCTTGACTACACCTTGGTGTTTAGTGAAATTTTCTATTACTTGGTCGCAGACTTCCTTTAAATGCATCAGTTTAGTTAGGTGAGATTCATGGCGTTCTCCCTCCTCATAATAAGTTTTGATGAATTGAAGTGTGGGGATCTTGAGGTGGACTGGTAAAATAGGATCTAGACCATAGACAAGGTGAAATGGGGAATTTCCCAAGGCAGCCTTATGATGCACATGATCTTCCCAAAGAGGAAAACGCAAATGGGTGTGCCAATATTTTGAGTTCTTGTCAAGCAGTTTACATATGACGGTCAACAAGTTCTTATTCATGGATTCAACTAAGTCATTTCCTTGGGAATAATTGTTAGATGAAAACTTAAGTGGAATCTTGTAATCAAAGGACCAACTAGCAAACTTAAGGGATGCAAATGTGGGACCATTGTCACAAACCAAAGCAAATGGGTAACCAAAGCGATTTAAAATGAAACTTTCCAAGAAATTAGTGACTACTTCAGTTGTACATTTCCTACATGCAATTGCTTTAGTCCATCTAGTACAATAATCAGTACTGGTTAGAATATACCTATTGCCTATAAAAGATGGCAGGCTTACCAAACCAATGAAATTGAGTCCCCATTGAGAAAAAGGTCTTACCTCCAAAACTAGTTGCAACAGGACAACAACATTCCTTTCCTTGGTGGCGGCGGTATGATAGACATGACAAGATCTGACATGGTTGTGTGCATCTTTGAATAGCATCGGCCAGTAGTATCCCACTTGTAGAATCTGATGAGTTGTCGAAGGATTGGACCCATGACCAGTGCCAAACTTGTCATGAAATTGTATCAACACTTCAACTACTTCTTTTTCTAAGCACCTGAGATATATTTCTTCATGATTTCTCTTGTATAATATGGATCCTTGCAACATGTAGCTGTTGGACTCAAGGAACACTAATAGGGGGGGTGAATCAGTGTCCAACAAATTTAAACTTTAAATCCAGATCTTAAACCATTAACAACATTTCAAAAAAAGAAAAGTTGCAAGCACAAGAAGAAGATAAACAGAACACCATAAGACCAATATTTTTATGTGGAAACCCTATTAGGGGAAAAACCACAGTGGAGATTAATCCACAATTATACTCTATTAAAAGTATGAATAAAAGGGAATGCACATGCATTCAGACACACTACCTAGAGTTCATTGCTCAAGAAGCACACTGCTTATAGGAAGGCTCACTGCCTTGCAAAATGTTTGAGTTACAACAAAAGATTGAACTAGGAGGATAGCATCTCCAAATGCCTGGATTCAATTTTAGTGAAGCTCAGTAGATGATATTCAACCCTTTTGACTGATTTTGTATTTTTTCTCTTCTCTAGTCTGCTCTTCTCTATTTTTTGCACTTATAAAACTATGCATAGATCACTCAATCACTCTTCTAATAGTCGCACACACATCTGTTATGATCTTCACACACATTCACACACTTTCACACACCTTCCACACAAAATGAATTACCAATCTCTCATATATATATCTGCTAACAAATATTTCATCGCTTCAAGTTGGCTTTAACAAAACATCAAATATCCTTCAATGGTCCGCTCAAATCACAAATTAAATTTAATGTGCACCCATCAAAGTTGGATAAGACATAGCTAGGACCCCAAAAAAAAAAACCAACATAAGAAACAATTAAACAAATACTCCTTATACATCTGCAACATGCGACATTCACTAAGTCCACCACAATGAGCAAATAAATAGAAAAACATCCTACCAGATCTCCAAGCTTGTACACCGAATAATGCAACATCAAAAATCTTGAAAATGAGATAACATAGATGCTTAACAACCTATCTTGGGGATTCACAACACAAAATGATGATCCGGTGAAGCATACAGATCAAATAACTGACCAAATACCCTGTTCTTTCTGCTTTCTACTGGTAGAACACTATTCTCTACATTTCCTACTGGTATGAGAAAATTATGATCTGCGGACTGGAGGGATGACTTAGGTTGCCATCAATGACAACACTAGAAACCACATGCCATCAAACATTCCATATGCCAACAATCTCCCCCTTTGGCATTGATGGCAACACTTAGTGAAAAATGACTAAGTGTCAGAATTCAAAATTTCAAAACTCAAACTCCTCCTTAGAATGATAAAGGATTTTTCACTGCTCTCCTCCCCCTTTGACATCAATGAAAAATATATTCTTCACTAAGCTCTCTCCCTCTTTCAAAAATTCAAAATTTAAAGTACAATTGCTACTTAAGTTAGAAAATTAACTTGTACTTATCTTTCATACCCAGAAGAAATTTCTTCCATGCTTCTACAGAAATCCTAATGATTAAGATCATGCTATTATTCTTAGATGTCTTGTTAATAATTTGAATGAGGGATTCTGGGATTGTAATTGCTTCTTCCATTTTTTCTCCTTTCCTCAAAACTTCAATCAGCTACTCCAACCTACATTCAGTCAGATCCTTGACTTTCCAAAAGGTGTCCACAAGATTTTTTCTGGCAAAGTGGAATTTTTCATGCTCAGACTGCAATTCCTGAATCTTTTTCTTGACTGCTCCATCCTGGTCCTGAAACATACTGCAATCTTGACCAATTTTGATCAACTCACCTTCAATTTGCTCCAACTTTTCCTTATACCTCCCAACAATATGTGGCCACCGAAGAAAATAGTTGTAGATGCTATTAGCTAAATTAATGCATTGCCTCAACTCATTCATTTTCTTTTTTCAGTTTAGTAAGGGATAGCCTAAGCTGCTCCTTCAGATGTAGAATTACTTCTTCCTCTTTCCTATTCGGGGACTCAGATACCATAACTTCCTTGATGCATTCAATTAATTCTTTTGGAAAAACATTACACAAACTCTCCAAACCAATGTTATTATGCACAAAGTAAGAACTCAATGTGTTCTCAATCAGGTCCTGCTCATATGAGGGTCTCTCCAACCATAAGTCAACAATTTTCTTCATCCCATCTTTTTCTTGAACAAGCTGCAATATCTTAGCTTTTAATAAGGAATCATCTTCTTCACTTCCTTATGCCATCAACACTTCCAGTTCAACTAATTTTGGTTCATCCCTAGGGGTGTACTCATCATATTCCTCATCCGATATATCTACAAGTAACTATTCTTTTCCTTTTTCTCCAGTTCTTACGGACTTATGTGTCGAAGGGGTGTACACAACAATTTCTGGTGCTCTCTTATTCTTCCCCAACACTTCACCGAAAGAATATCCAACTTCAAGCATCTTTACTGGAAGGGGAATGTTAACTTCCCCAAACTTCCCTAGCAATTCCTTAAAGAAATTTGCATATACTTTCTCATAATTTTCCAAAGCGTTAGAATGTTCAAAAATTTGCTTACAAACCAGTTCACTTTCCTTCCATACCACATTATCATTATGAGGTAAGAAATTCAGAAAATACATCATGATACATATGATCAAAGTACCAAACTTGAAGGGGTAATCTGCTTCTTTTGTCAATTGCACATTTTCCATCAACCAATCCTTCAACAATCCACACAGATCAAAGTCTTCATCTTCCATTATCATTTTGTGAGCGATATAAATTGCACCTACCAAAGTTGTGCCTTCCCTGTTTCTAAAGAAAATTTTGTATGAAATCCCATGTGCAATGTACCTTGTTATTGGATCTTTGATAGTTGAAATTACTAGAGCCCTCTGATCTCCCATCACTTCGGTTAGGGTTTCAAATTCCTTGTTCCAAATTGACTTCTTTTTTAGAATATCCCTAACATTGCATAGACTAGTTAAATTTATAATCACATCCTTCAAAATAAGATAGGGTTTATCCAAGGTTAGAATGTCCTCATTCAATCTATTCAGGATAAACCTCACCACTTCCGCATTGACGAAATAAGGAAACTCATTCCAAATGTCCAAACTTTTATGTTTATCACCTTCAAGCTACTTCAATTCACCGATTGGTAAAAAATTTCTCACAGCCCTAATATTTCCACTCTATACTCATCCAAATTCACCATTCCTTTTATTTTCTTCATTTTTCTTTCCATATGGAACAAGTTTTTCTACCAAGCACAAAATTCAAAATTCTACAAGCAACTAAAATCCCTGATGAATTCGCCGTAGAATTTTCTTTACTCCTTTGAAATTTCAGTTCAG
>VDFB02021296.1:0-11516 GCA_007258455.2 Sequoia sempervirens | reverse complement strand
ACCAAGATAAAACAACTGACCCCGACGACAAACCAACAACATGCTACGACTAGGGTGACGACTTGGTTCGGAAAACCTAGCTACTATCTCCAAATTAATTTCTGTTGGTTAATGGACACGATCAGACCTGGAAACCAGGTGGAGTTGATGTCATGTACCTGCCAACCTGCAACCAAGAGCATGTCGAACGTGCATATATACATAATATGATCAGACACACCGTGAAGAGGAAATCTCAGAATCGTAGGGCACTCACAAGCGAGTGATACAACCCCATCCCCTTCACCAATACAATAAAGTTGGGGACTATAAGCCTCACCAACAACATATGCACCTATAATGCATTTATCTTTAACATGCAACTATTTCACTAACCCTTCTCTCTAAACTTTTATTTGCTGCAAAATGATTTTCTATTCACATTATACCTTTTTCATAAATATGAATACAACTTGGGGACTTAGGTCCTTTACCCAATATTTGATCTAAGATACAAACCTTCATGAATACATAATGCATTTTCTCATAAGATACAAACGCCATACTAAGGCACTCAAGGAAAGAGGTCTATGACAATCTTGCCATATCAAGCTCTTGGAATACACCCAAATAAACACACTACAACCACACTCAAGAACCACTCAAGGGTCTCAACCCTTTACACAATGAAAAAGCCAAGCAACAAGAAGGAAGCCAAACAAAACACACCTCTTGGTAGGCTTACGAGCCTAATCCTCACAAAAGCATTCAATAAAGACATGCAAGGTGGTAGCTCATACTAAAATTGGATTTCGTCATCCACTACACGGTAAATACATCACAATAACATAATTACACAATCGTCCATCATACATTCTTCCAATAGAAAAGATATCGGTGCATTGCACACTGCACCGAGGATCCTAACCCTTTCCACTAGTTTCCTACACCATTGGACCAAAACCACTTAACGACAACTTCTGGGCAAACAAAAAAAAAATCAACCCAAAAGGAAAACAACACGAAAGAGAAAACAACTAGGTCAATACAATGGCTCATAGTGCCCAGAGTATAAACCTACACAAATTACAACATAATGGGTCCAACATAATCCCAGAGTTCCCAGTGTTTAAACCTAGGCTCTGATACCATGTGTAATGCCCCGCCACGCAACCCTAGAGGAAGTTGCAATTCACTACTTAAACGTACCAAATTTTTTTTTTGTTTAAGTGCAATAACATGAAAGGTGAATACATAATGCCAACAACCTCTAAGGCCACGAGACAAAGATTATTTAAAAACCCAACAGCAATAACATTAACATAAACCGAAACATTAATCACTTAAGGAAATGATACAACATACATTCCATTCAAGATAAATTACAACAAGGATAAATAATACCACAAGATTCCAATTTCACATTTAAACAATAAGGTTACATCACTCATTCCCCGAATGAGGTAAATCCAATACTCATAATTACAATTGCAAATTCCACCTCGAAACAAATGAGGGGTAATAAAATAAAGATCAACTGAAAAGAACGAAGCCAGAAAAGCAACCGCAACCAATGAGCTCTCCAACTGGAAATCACGAACACACGAACATGAAGAAGAACCAACGGAAAAGAAATGCACGCCACCCGACCACGTGGAACCCAAAGGCCCCACTCCCTCCGTGCTAGGAGATAGTAACGAGGAATTCCTACCCAAGACCATCTACCACTAGACACAAGCAAGCACACTGAACTGAAACAAGAACAAAACCCACATTACTTAACACAATGGTTACAATGCTTCCAGAGTACAAAATCAAGTACCATCACTGTACAAAATAAACTCATGGTACAACACCATACGAACTGCTGTCATAGGAGGAGTGTCATCGCAAAGGCTGCATTGGTTATCCAATGGTGTTCTTCCTAGGTCCCGGCCCCCCTCTCGGGATATCCTAGTAACCTCTCACGAACCCGGTGCCATATGCCCACCAGAGCGGAATCGATTATCTTTCGAGAAGACAAGATAACGACCTTTCCATTCCAGGCCTTCTTGACTCATCTCAAGTCTCGTACAAGCCCTTGAGCCAATGAGCGAGGCTAAATTATCTTATTAATGTTCAAAGCTACTCTCTCCCTAGTAAGTTTTTTTAATTTTCACTTAATTAACCAACTCTCAAACGAGTTATCCTGGGACCACTTTGGGCCCGGCGCTCGTTTGAAAGCCACTCCCCTATCGACAACACATAACTCAACCACATGCCAAGGGTAGACAATGCACTAACATATATCACCAATAACCAAACACCTCAATAGGCAACACATCACCACGGATGTACAAAGCTGAAACCAAAACGTGCACTACCCAAGGCTAACACAAGGTTGACTACATAACTGAAACCCACATAACAACTGATAACTCGATTCAACCATGAATCACAAGATCACACAACCCGTTCAAAGAACCAGGTAACCACTTGAGCTTACTCACACATAAACCAAGATAACCAAAGCAAAACATAAGAGGCATAGCATCATCTCAAGAAAACACTGCTGGAAGACTTACATGATCAACAAGAAATGACTTACAGTCAACCATCATAAAAACTCACGTAACCACCCATAACAAATAAATGAACCCATATCAGGAAGATTCACAAAACAATCACCCTCCTTCCACAACATCGAAGGCGAACAATTAAACACTGAAAATATTTCAGACATAAAGGAAGGCTAATGTTCAGATTTCCTAAATCCATTCAACCACAGATTTCATAACTTGCATTTATCCAGTCAATTGTTCCCATTTCTAATCATGACATTGGAATATAAAGAACAGATCATTTACTCTAAATTTTGTAACCATATTCATAATCAAACACTTTAATGAAGCAGCTTCCTGGTTAAAATTTAAAACAACCATTCTCTCTAAGTTTTACTAACATAATCAAACTCAAAATATTTTAAAAATAATATTTAAAATTCAAATCACTTAATCCATTTTGCAACGTAAGTTACTTCCTAAACTAAAATCAATATTCAAATAAAACATTAAATTTTCTAAACTCCACTTTTGCCGCTAAAGCACGATGATAAACGTCTTAACACACTTGGATTATGATACCCCTAACGTGTCTAATTAAAATAAAATACCATTGCAAAATCCATACAATTAAATATAAAAGCATGTTGACATGAATATTTACAAACAGATATTCCAAATATGTAAAATACCTTTATGTGCAAAGTTACTCAATTTAGCCCACTATCATTTTAACAATTATAAAAAGAAGAATTCCATTTATTTACAAAATATAACCAATAACTTTTATAATTCTTTTAATCATTTTCCCAAAACCTAATGATTTAACCAAAAGAATGAAACATATTTTAATTTAAACCAAATTTCCTTTAATTTACCAAATATATTAAATATATTATATTTTATATATATTATATAATATTTAAATATTATAAATATTATATAAAATAATATTTATTAACAAAAATTTTAAATTAAAATAAACAAAAAGTAATTTTCGAATTTTAAGTAAGGCAAAGGGAGAAGGGCCGCGGCCCGAGGCACACAGCCCCTGCCTCCCGCCGGGCGGCGGTGGCTGTGTGCAGGGCACACAGCCCGCCCCCCCTGCGGGCGGCGGTGGCTATGTGTTCACACAGCCAACGCCTCCCCTGCGGCAGCGGCTGCGGCGGCGGCGGTGGGGGCTGGGGTTTGACCTCCCACCTCCCCACAAAATAAATTTCATTAAAAAAAACAAATAAACCTGCGTTTTTCAAACGCATTTACCAGAAATTTTTTCTGGGTTAAAACATATATTTAAAAATTTCTTCAAATAACAAATATAAGGCCAATATTATTGTGGGTATTACATATATTAAGATATATGTTTGTATTCACAATTATACAAACCCAAAAATTGATTTCAAACTCAAATTACAAAACTAATCCAAATCCAATTCAAAAATAAAACTTATTTCAAAACAAGAACATGGATTTTTCAAAATCTAGTTCACACATGGAGTTTTATTTTACTTTCTTTCAAAAACTTGGTATAATTTCTATGTTTGGTTTTCAAATCCAACACTATCCACCATTTCCAAGTCTAAAAGCTTTTCCATGAGTTTTCATTGAATCTACACCTATGTTTTTCAAACATGCAAAGTGAGAAAACAAAGTGAAGGGGGAGAACATGGAACCTTATGTTTCCTCCAAAGTTGCAAGCTTTAACCATGGAGATTTCAACACCCTTTCAACTCCACCATCATAGCCTCCTCCAAGCCTCTCCACCCAAAAATCCAAAACCAAGAATCCATGGAGATTGAAAGAAAAAACCCTAAAATAAAATATATGCTTTTCTTTTTCCAAACTCTCCAAATTCACATTCAAACTCCACTTCTCATTCCAAATTCAAATTCAACTAAATTCAAATACACATGCCACTCACTTTCAAATTCACACTAAATTCAATTTCAAATTAAATTGAACACAAATATCTTTCCAAAATAGTCAACTAATTCTGAAAATATCTCTTCTACCCCAAAGTCTTTGCAAAAGAAACATTTGAACTTTTAATAACTTTAACAATTTTCTATTTCCAATTTGAATCGAAATATTTTTGCACTTTCCATTTAACAAAAGAATTAAATCTTTCACACTTTCAATTCAAAAGGGATAATTTAATTAATTCACCCAATTAATTCAAATTATCAATAAAATAAATCTAATTCAAAATTAGATTATTTTATTAATTCAATTAAATTAATTAATCAATCACTAATTTTCCAACATCGCAATAAGACAAAACAATCATTATTTATAATTTCCAAAAGCTATTTAATCACTTTTAGCTTGCAACTAAACACATTTAATCATTAATCAAACTACGCAAGCCATTAAATAAACACTCAAAGGGAACTAACCAAGATAAAACAACTGACCCCGACGACAAACCAACAACATGCTACGACTAGGGTGACGAATTGGTTCGGAAAACCTAGCTACTATCTCCCAATTAATTTTCGTTGGTCAATGGACACGATCAGACCTGGAAACCAGGTGGAGTTGATGTCATGTACCTGCCAACCTGCAACCAAGAGCATGTCGAACGTGCATATATACATAATATGATCAGACACACCGTGAAGAGGAAATCTCAGAATCATAGGGAACTCACAAGCGAGTGATACAACCCTGTCCCCTTCACCAATACAATATCACTAACTGACCAAGCTAACATTATTAACATAATCAAAGCATAAAGCATCATTAATTCACATGTTAACATGATTGAAGCATAACATAGGAAAACATTGCCTGATTAACAGAGCACAAAAAGGAGGGGTGTTACATCCTCCCCCCTAGGGTCAGGCTTACTCCTGGAAGCCTGCAAGCTCCTCTATTACAAACTCCATATGATCACACATAAATCAATATCATTACAAGTTTACACCAGACAAGATATGCAACATTAACACTTCAACATACATTCGACATTTTGCATTTTGAGTCTAGGCACTATAATCTAATCATCAACATGATTTCTTAAAATTAAACAATAAAGTTGGGGACTATAAGCCTCACCAACAACATATGCACCTATAATGCATTTATCTTTAACATGCAACTATTTCACTAACCCTTCTCTCTAAACTTTTATTTGCTGCAAAATGATTTTCTATTCACATTATACCTTTTTCATAAATATGAATACAACTTGGGGACTTAGGTCCTTTACCCAAGGTTTGATCTAGGAAACAACCCTTCATGAATACATAAACATTTTCTCATAAGATACAAATGCCATACTAAGGCACTCAAGGAAAGAGGTCTATGACTATCTCGCCCCCACAAGCACTCGGAACACACCCAAGAAACACACTACAACCACACTCAAGAACCACTCAAGGGTCTCAACCCTTTACACAACGAAAGAGCCAGGCAACAAGAAGGAAAACAACCAAAACACACTTCTTGGTAGGCTTGCGAGCCTAACCCTCACAAAAGCATTCAACAAAAGACATGCAAGGGTGGAAGCAACAACAAACTGATTGTCGTCCACCACACACAACACAATAATCCATAATGCATTCTTCCAATAGAAAGGATATCGGTGCATTGCGCACTACACCAAGGATCCTATCCTTTCCACTAGTTTCCTACACCATTGGACCTATACCACTTAACGACAACTTCCGGCAAACAAGAGAAATCAACCCAAAAAGGAAAATAACACGAAAGAGGAAAACAACTAGGTCAATACAATGGGCTCATAGTGCCCAGAGTATAAACCTACACACATACAACATAATGGGTCCAACATAATCCCAGAGTTCCCAGTGTTTAAACATAGGCTCTGATACCATATGTAATGCCCCGCCACGCAACCCTAGAGGAAGTTGCAATTCACTACTTAAACGTACCAATTTTTTTTTTTGTTTAAGTGCAATAACATGCAAGGTGAATACATAATGCCAACAACCTCTAAGGCCACGAGACAAAGATTACTTAAAAACCCAACAGCAATAACATTAACATAAACCGAAACATTAATCACTTAAGGAAATGATACAACATACATTCCATTCAAGATAAATTACAACAAGGATAAATAATACCACAAGATTCCAATTTCACATTTAAACAATAAGGTTACATCACTCATTCCCTGAATGAGGTAAATCCAATACTCATAATTACAATTACAAATTCCACCTCGAAACAAATGAGGGGTAATAAAATAAAGATCAACTGAAAAGAACGAAGCCAGAAAAGCAACCGCAACCAACGAGCTCTCCAACTAGAAATCACGAACACACGAACATGAAGAAGAACCAACGGAAAAGAAATGCATGCCACCCGACCACGTGGAACCCAAAGGCCCCACTCCCTCTGTGCTAGGAGATAGTAACCAGGAATTCCTACCCAAGACCATCTACCACTAGACACAAGCAAGCACACTGAACTGAAACAAGAACAAAACCCACATTACTTAACACAATGGTTACAATGCTTCCAGAGTACAAAATCAAGTACCATCACTGTACAAAATAAACTCACGGTACAACACCATACCGACTGCTGTCATAGGAGGAGTGTCATCGCAAAGGCTGCATTGGTTATCCAATGGTGTTCTTCCTAGGTCCCGGCCCCCCTCTCGGGATATCCTGGTAACCTCTCACGAACCCGGCGCCATATGCCCACCAGAGTGGAATCAATTATCTTTCGAGAAGACAAGATAACGACCTTGCCATTCCAGGCCTTCCCGACTCATCTCAAGTCTCGTACAAGCCCTTGAGCCAATGAGCGAGGCTAAATTATCTTATTAATGTTCAAAGCTACTCTCTCCCTAGAAAGTTATTTTAATTTTCACTTAATAACTAACTCCTCAAAACGAGTTATCCCGGGATAACTTTAGTCTTGCTACCGCTTGAGTTTCACTCCCCTATCGACAACACATAACTCAATCCATACGCCAAGGGTAGATAATGTAATTAACATTTATCACAAATAACCAACCACCTCAACAGGTAACACATCACTACGGATGTACAAAACTTGAAACCAAAACGTGCACTACCCAAGGCTAACACAAGGTTGACTACATAATGAAACCCACATAACAACTGAAACTCGACTCAACCAAGAATCACAAGGTCACACAACCCGTTCAAAGAACTAGGTAACCACTTGAGCTTAACTCACACATAATCCAAGATAGCCAAAGCAAAACATAAGAGACATAGCATCATCTCAAGAAAACATTGCTGGAAGACTTACATGATCAACAAGAAATGACTTAAAGCCAACAATCATAAAACTCACGCAACCACCCATAAATAAATAAAATGAACCCACATCGTGAAGATTCACAAAACAATCACCTCCCTTCCATAACATCGGCTTAATAATTAAACACCTAAAAATATTTCGTATATAAAGGAAGGCTAATGTCTGGGATTTCTAAATCCATCATCCAACCACAGCATTCTCATAACTTGCATTTATCCAAAATTAATTGTTCCCATTTCTAAATCATGACATTGAACATAAAGAATGATCATTTACTCTAAATTTCGTAACCATATTCATAATCAAACACTTTAATGAAGCAGCTTCCTGGTTAAAATTTAAAACAACCATTCTCTCTAAGTTTTACTAACATATTCAAACTCAAAATATTTTAAAAATAATATTTAAAATTCAAATCACTTAATCCATTTGCAACGTAGGTTACTTCCTCAACTAAAATCAATATTCAAATAAAACATTAGATTTTCTAAACTCCACTTTTGTCGCTAAAGCACGACGATAAACGTCTTAATACACTTGGATTATGATACCCCTAACGCGTCTAATTAAAATAAAATACCATTGCAAAATCCATACAATTAAATATAAAAGCATGTTGACATGAATATTTACAAACAGATATTCCAAATATGTAAAATACCTTTATGTGCAAAGTTACTCAATTTAGCCCACTATCATTTTAACAATTATAAAAGGAAGAATTCCATTTATTTACAAAATATAACCAATAACTTTTATAATTCTTTTAATCATTTTCCCAAAACCTAATGATTTAACCAAAAGAATGAAATATATTTTAATTTAAAACTAAATTTCCTTTTTAATTTACTCAAATATATTAAATATATTTATATTTTATATATATTATATATTATTTAAATATTATAAATACTTATATAAAAATATAAATATGTACACATTTATTAACAAAAATCTTTTAAATTAAAAATAAACAAAAGCACCTTCGACCCTTTGAGGGCAAGTAAAGTGGGAGAAGGGTCTACAGTCTCGAGGCACATTGCCTCGCCTCACTGGGCGTAAGCGGTGGGAGCCGTAAGTGTGGCACACAACACCTCCTGCGGGTGGTGGTGGTTGCGGCAGGCACATGGCCACTGTATGGGCGGGTGGTCAGTGGCATAAGCCCGCTCGCTGGGCGTTGGTTGTGTTCACAATGCCCAACGCCCTCAGGTGGTGGTGGTCAAGGCCAAGGGCGGTGGGGGTGTGGGGTTTGACCTCCCACCTCCCCACAAAATAAATTTCATTAAAAAAAACAAATAAACCTGCGTTTTTTAAACGCATTTACCAGAAATTTTTTCTGGGTTAAAACATATATTTAAAAATTTCTTCAAATAACAAATATAAGGCCAATATTATTGTGGGTATTACATATATTAATATATATGTTTGTATTCACAATTATACAAACCCAAAAATTGATTTCAAACCCAAATTACAAAACTAATCCAAATCCAATTCAAAAATAAAACTTATTTCAAAACAAGAACATGGATTTTTCAAAATCTAGTTCACACATGGAGTTTTATTTTACTTTCTTTCAAAAACTTGGTATAATTTCTATGTTTGGTTTTCAAATCCAACACTATCCACCATTTCCAAGTTTAAAAGATTTTCCATGAGTTTTCATTGAATCTACACCTATGTTTTTCAAACATGCAAAGTGAGAAAACAAAGTGAAGGGGGAGAACATGGAACCTTATGTTTCCTCCAAAGTTGCAAGCTTTAACCATGGAGATTTCAACACCCTTTCAACTCCACCATCATAGCCTCCTCCAAGCCTCTCCACCCAAAAATCCAAAACCAAGAATCCATGGAGATTGAAAGAAAAAACCCTAAAATAAAATATATGCTTTTCTTTTTCCAAACTCTCCAAATTCACATTCAAACTCCACTTCTCATTCCAAATTCAAATTCAACTAAATTCAAATACACATGCCAATCACTTTCAAATTCACACTAAATTCAATTTCAAATTAAATTGAACACAAATATCTTTCCAAAATAGTCAACTAATTCTGAAAATATCTCTTCTACCCCAAAGTCTTTGCAAAAGAAACATTTGAACTTTTAATAACTTTAACAATTTTCTATTTCCAATTTGAATCCAAATATTTTTGCACTTTCCATTTAACAAAAGAATTAAATCTTTCACACTTTCAATTCAAAAGGGATAATTTAATTAATTCACCCAATTAATTCAAATTATCAATAAAATAAATCTAATTCAAAATTAGATTATTTTATTAATTCAATTAAATTAATTAATCAATCACTAATTTTCCAACATCGCAATAAGACAAAACAATCATTATTTATAATTTCCAAAAGATTTTTAATCACTTTTAGCTTGCAACTAAACACATTTAATCATTAATCAAACTACGCAAGCCATTAAATAAACACTCAAAGGGAACTAACCAAGATAAAACAACTGACCCCGACGACAAACCAACAACATGCTACGACTAGGGTGACGACTTGGTTCGGAAAACCTAGCTACTATCTCCCAATTAATTTTCGTTGGTCAATGGACACGCTCAGACCTAGAAACCAGGTGGAGTCGATGTCATGTACCTGCCAACCTGCAACCAAGAGCATGTCGAACGTGCATATATACATAATATGATCAGACACACCGTGAAGAGGAAATCTCAGAATCGTAGGGCACTCGCAAGCGAGTGATACAACCCCGTCCCCTTCACCAATACAATATCACTAACTGACCAAGCTAACATTATTAACATAATTAAAGCATAAAGCATCATTAATTCACATGTTAACATGATTGAAGCATAACATAGGAAAACATTGCCTGATTAACAGAGCACAAAAAGGAGGGGTGTTACAAGGGGTCTTAAGGGCATGTCTAAAGGGGTCATAATAGAACGTGTTAATTAAGGGGATGTCTTAAGGGGATGTCTAGAAGGGTCATAACAAAACATATTAAGGGGATGTCTTAAGGTGTCATAATACGCCTAAATGGGATGTCTTGAGGGGTCCTAAGGGGGTGTCTTAAGGGGATGTATTAAGGGGTCATAATATGTCTTAAGGATATAATTGATTTAACAATAATGTATGCATGATATTTAGTGATTATACACATAAACATAAAGTTTCAAAGTAGGAAAACATGCACATTTAAGAAACAAAATATATAGAATATTGATTTAATACATAGAAGTACATAGAGTATGTTTAATTTTGTAAGTATGTATGTACATATATGTCATCTCAAAATGATGTTTACAAAATTTGGATATGCCATCTCAAGAACATCTCAAACTCATGGCTAGAATGTAGTAGGTCTTCACACCACCTGATATCAAAAAGGTACAAGCAATATCAATGAAATCATCAAAACATACATATTTTAATTTATATAAAACTATCTATATGTATAGAACTCAAGTACTTGCATTTAAAAGTATTCCACACATGTTTGTAGGTTGAATCCAGACATCCTCTCCTTTTTGTTTCAAAGTATGAGATCAATGCAATGATGGCTTTAGGATACAAAAAATGACAATAAATCAATTTTAACTATTAATGTCCAAGCAATATCAATATGTAATCAAAACATGTATTTAAATATAATTTAACTAATAATTACCTATTTTTACCAAGTATTCTATGTTGTCTAGGTTGAATCTATATGGACTAGATCCTTTTTGTGATTATTCCTTAAGGATATAT